>QZLH01000086.1:8675-36421 GCA_003833135.1 Oehlia diaphana | reverse complement strand
TTCGACTTTTATGGGTATCTCCTTATCTCCGAATAATATCCATATGGTTGTGGTACCTCTTGATGCTAGTTTTTCCTCATTTACCATAACACATCTGACTAAACTTGGTTTTTCAATTTTTAAACCTATTTCATCCATGGTTTGACTTGTTATAACATTTACTGCTGCTCCTGTATCGAACATTACTTCCCTCTGTTCTAGATTTATTATTAATTTACCTCTTAATGCTGTAAAGTGTTTTGTTTCAATGTTGTTTACCAGATTTTCATGGTTATATTGTTGTTGATCCTGGTTATTAACAACGTTATTTAAAAATCTGTTTGTGGAATTCTACGCATACCTTCGTAAAATATTTTCCTTTGTTCTGGGCTTATATTAATAATTTGTCCAATAGTTGATGTGCTTGTGAATCCTTTATATCATCTAATACATTATATGGCGGTATATTTTTCTCAAATGCACTTTTTCTATAAATCCCTGAAACGTGTTCATTTGTACATCTAGTCGCATAATGTCCTCTTTGACCACAATTTACACATACATGGTTCCTCATTCTGGTTTCTTGTGCTTTTCTTGAACTTTCCTCAGTGAATCCCCTTTTTGGTAATGCAATACCTTTTTTAGTGGTAAAAAACGTAAAATAGCTGCTTTATCTAATTGTGATTGATATTTGTCATCCCTCCTGCGAGCTTGTTCTTGTTTAATTTCCATGTTCATGTTTCTGTCACTTGCCCAATTTTTGATATTACTTCTTGTCTGTGTTGGGTAAAAATCTCTTTCGAAATTGTTAAATGGTACATCTTGATATCGAGATTGGTCATTATATCCCTGATCATATTGATCTTGATAATCATATCAGTCATTGTAACCGTATCCTTGATCATATTGGTCGTTATCATACCCGTAATCATATTCTACCATGTTCAACTTTCTATTAAAGTTTTGACTATCATTTGTCCTAAAGTTTGGTTTCCTGCCATAATTGTTTGGTCTTTGGTTATAATTTTGATTGTTTGGTCTACCATAATTCCTTTGATTATTAGCTCTGCATACATTTGCATAGTGTCCTTGCTGTCCACAAATATAGCACTTTCCTTTTGATTGATCCTTATTGTTCAAGAATTTTTCCTGTCTCCCAATATTATTTAATAATTTTACCTCTAATTTTTCAAACATTTTGGATAAGTCGTCCTCATAATTTTTATCCAATAATTTTGCAAATATATTTTTAGGTTTATCATCTTGTATTTCAATCTTATTTTCCTTAATATAAGTTTTACCTTCTTTTCAAGCTTTTTCAATTAAAGCTTCCTCTTCTCTCCTTGCTAAGTTTACTGCATTATTTAAATTACCTGGTTGTTGTCTCCTGATTTGATAACCTAAGTTTGGTTCTAATCCTTCAATATAAAAATCTACTTGTAATTCATCATCCAATGCGTGACCTCTGGTAGCTAATCTTAAAATTTGTCTAAATCTTTGTGTATATGATTCAACACTTTCATTTATTCCTTGTGCTGTCTTCCTCAATTCTTGCATTTTTTGTCTTCTGACGTCTTCCCTGGTAAATCTTTGTTTAATTCTGTGTTTCAAATCATTATCATTATCAGCATCTTCCCAATTTGTTACGTTTCCAGCTCCAGCTTCCTTTCTTTCTTTGTACCATTGTAATGCTGCTCCTCTCAAACATGTTGCTGCCATTGCTGCTTATCTTACTCCATTATTTCCTCTATTCTTTCCAATAGTGGTAAATGCTATTTCAAATTGATTTATCCAATCATTAACATCCTCATTTTCTTTTCCATAAAATGGTGGTAAGGTGATGGTTCCCCCAGCTATATTCCCTGCATCCTCAATTGCATTATGTAATGGTAGTGCTAGATTCAATCCTGCCCAATTACCTCCAACATCATGTCCTGTAGCTGCTAGTAAGGCTGCTCTAATATCTTCTCTAATTTCATTCCTTGCTGCCATAATTATTGGTACTATTGGTGGTGTTTTAGGTGGTGTTTTAAATAAATTCTTTAAACTATTATCGTTTTCTTCAGAATTTGTTTCTGAATTTGATTCTGAGCTTTCACTTGAGTCAAAATCAGGTCTATTTATAATATTTTCTTCATTATTTCTTCCTGCGGTTCTTCAAAATTTTCATTATTATCACTATTATTTGAACTTAAAATTTCTTCAGATCCATCTGATTCTTCATCATCAGATTTATTTCCACTATTTTCACTGTCTTCTACTCCTGCTTGTTGATTCAAAAATTTGTCAAGTATCCGCTTTAAATTTTTCTTTAATTCATTTTTATTTTTCTGAAATATCTCCATGAATTCATAATCTAATATTTCTCCATTAGTATATCCCATACTGGTTAATCTTAATAATTCTCCTTTGGTTACTTCTATTTTAGTATCATTACATATTTGTTTCAGTCTTTTGATCCTGATATCAATTTCATTCTCATCATTTTCACAATCTTTGCATTTGGTTTTTCCATCATCAAATTTATTGTTGATCCATCTTATTCCACATTTATTGCAAAATGTTGTATTTTCATTCATCCATTCATACAACTGTATTTTCAAATCATTTTCGTCCAATACAATGACTTGGGTATATTTTTCCATAAATTCTGTTGTTACCATTACACTATTACTTATCCTGAAATTTCTTATCCTCTGTATTTCTGAGATATCCATCTCATAACCCAATTTTTCTAAGTCATCTTTTAATTCTAGTAATTCTTTATGTTCACAATTTTCACATTGTCCTGTACTACTTTTTATCATATATGGTAATTTTCTGTTTCCACAATCATTGCATTCTATAGTTTCTTGTTCTAACCAATCTTTCATTTCATCTTTTAATTTTTCATCACTCAGGTTTTTCCTTTCAAAGAATGCACCTAAAAAGTCTTCTGTTAATACTAATTCCATCCTTATGTGTAGATTCCATATCCTTTGTATATCCTCATCTGTAAATTTTCTGCCCATTTCTTCAATTTTTCTTTTTAATAAATCCACCAACCATTTGGTATCATCCTCTTCCATTACTTCATATTCATCACTTGCACCTTCCTCAAATTCATAACTTTCAGGACTATTTTTACTTTCATCACTTTCTGAATCCTCAGGTTCCTTTGTAAATTGTTGGGTATCTATAAATCTTTGTCTTATCTTTTGTATATATCTGTCCCATACCGCTGTTATACTATCCACTCTTGGTCTCTCTTCTGGCACTTCTCTATATTCAATCAAATTCGTTATCATCCATATCATATCATCCATTTCTTTCATATCTTTGGCTATTCTTTCTTCCATGTATAACAGTTTCCTAAATCTTGCCATTACTCCAGCTATATTTTCATCACTTATACGATCTAATCTCATTTCCATTTCCAGTATTGTATCATACCATTCCCAAAATTTTTGAAATCTGTTTTCAACATCCCAATCTTCTAAGATGTATCCATATTTTATTAACTCTGGATTTCCAATTAATTTATCACATACTTCATTTTCTAAATTTCCTTCAATACAGTCCCTCACAATTACTACAATTATTATCCTTAAGCCTTTTTCTCTCATCGTTAGTTGTCGGCTGTATATTATTGATTCAATTATTCTATCTACTATATCTCTACATTTTCCTTTGTGTACCGTATCTTCCCTTTCTCTATTATCCATTCTTAACAGACCTAATAATCCTTTTAATGTTACATCATTGTACGTTAATATCATGGGTTCAAACTTAAATAATATATCCCAAAATTTCTTGAACACTATTGGTGTCTCTCCTTTTATTAAATGACATATTTCACATGATAAGCATTCTGATAATTCTATTGTTATTTCATCATATTCTTGTTTATGATTTTCATAATCAGCTTTCCACATATGATACCATTCCATTTTGATAAAATCTTGAAAACTCTTACATTCTGTACTTTGATCTCCTTTTTATATTTTTATTTGACCTATACTGGGCTTGCCTTTACCTCATTTTACATTACTGAGTATAGTAGTTTCCAGGTTTGTACAGATAAAATTTTATTTCCATAAAATTTATTTGTCCTCAATTCATAACTGATATTTGTCTAGCAAATATTTTATCCTTATCATGTTTCAAAATCTTTTATACCCTGCCATCATATTTATAGTGCCAGCTTCTAGGTGCACTTTCGAAATCTCCCCACCATCGTATTTATAGTGCTGGCTCTGGGTGCACTTAAATCTCCCCACCATCGTATTTATAGTGCCGGCTTTTGGGTGCACTCCTAGATATCACACAGAACTTTTCCTTGGGCTGTCACACAGACCCCAAGGCACCACACAGGACTTTCCTAGTATTTATGTTGTGTCTCCATATTTTTGGACCTCACACAGAGCGTTTTCTTAGGCACCACACAGGACTTTCCTTGAATTATCACACAGAACCTTCAAGGCACCACACAGGACTTTTCCTAAGCACCACACAGGACTTTCCCAAAAATACTTCACACATCTATAATAATCAATTTTTCAAATTCTTCCATTTTTTTGAACGTTTTTCTTAAATTATTTACAATATTATTACTTCATGGAACTTATTTACAGTGTTACTCTTAAAATTTCTGTAATCCTTTTTTAATCTTTCATAAAATTTCCTGTAACTTAAACTTCAAATTATTTTTCAAAAATTATTTCCATAATTTTTATCATTACTGTTTTTTTTTTGAATCCTTCTGCTATACCCCTGCTCAAACTAAATAAGCATTATTAAGATAATCAACTACTTGACCTTAAAAATTGGTTCTTTTTAAGGTTCATTACTGTGACAAGTAATGATTCATCAACATTTCTGCTGGTGATTAGCATGAACTCCAATAACATTTATTTAATAATAATTATCTTGTTTTACTGTGCCTTTTATTTAATATCATAAGTAGGAGATGCAGATCTCTCTCTTTTATATATTCCTTAATTTCAACTAAAATTTCTGTAATTCCTTAACTTTGTTGATCGTCACATGACTGAATTCTTTAATTCCAAGATTTTCCTTAATTTTTTGCCTGAAAATTTTATAATTCCTTAATTCTTCTAATAAAATTTAGGTATGGTCATATGAGCGAAAAATTCTACCTAAATCCCCTCTTCGATAGAATTTTTCAAGCCTTTAGGCTAGGTTTAAAGGTTCTATTTATAATTTTTCAACATTCTGCGTCACAATTTCCTTTTCTTTGAAAATTTTTGTATCCAAAAATTTCTTACTGTGCCTCAATCACATGATTTTAAATTCTTAACCAAGACTTTAACTTTTAGCTCCATAACTCCTTAATTTCGTCGATCCTTTACTTGTAACCTATAATGATCATGTGAAGATAATCACTTTCCTTTCTCAGAAGCATGCACCACTTGTAATACCTAAGCCCGTGATAAGTCACGTTGCCACCTTAGATATTAACAAACGTCATTCTTTATTAATAATATAAGTAATTACAATAATATGCTTGGTTTAATAAATAAAATAAATATTAGTATAAAAATTTAATTAACATATATATATCTATATCCATTCTTTAATAATTTTAATTCCCATTTTGCAAGTTGTTCTTTTGGGAAAGTCATATTTGACTTCCTTTTATAATTGTTCATTCACCTCATAAACTCTATATCTCATTGGTTCCTTTCATTACACATTACATCAGTCTTAAAATCATACACCTATTGATCTACCGTAACACTTAATATTCTGAATCAAATGATCAATTAGTTTAACGTCATCCCAGACGCTAATTGGTCCTTAAACATGCCAATAGTTTAGAGTCATTTCGGACTCACGTGATAAACTAAACTAACTAAATTAAACAAAATAAAATTTATACAGTAATTTTAAATATACAACTGCGCCACATAATTAATAAATTTACTATGTATACTACTGGTTTGCATAAAAAATCGACTTTCATTGAAAATTCCTGATATAAATATCACTGGTAAAAAAATGATTTATCCTACACATATCTTACACATATTGGGTACTCAAAATGTAGAAAATCATACACAAATAATACACATATCATACACATATTGGGTATTAATATATATATCATACATATATTAGGTACCTAATAGGTATACAAATATACAATATATATAAGTACCTGATGTATATATGATATGTGTATTATTTATGTATGATTTTCTACATTTTGAGTACCTGATATGTGTAAGATATATGTAGAATATGTGTAGGATAGACCATTTTTTTACCAGTGTATTTTAAATCGATAAATAAATCATCGCATTTAATTTAATTGCCATTCATATCTCAAATCGACAATAATGAATTTAAACTTAAATGATAAATACAATTTTATTTTAAAGTTTAAATAAAATAATTTTACCGCCACGTGACTGATTTCATTCAAATGATCTTTTTAAGACAAAAATATTAACAAGCTTATTTGAAAATGAGAATGAATAATTCAATCTGCACAGTACGTAGAAATCAGGAGTATTATTCACAGTATGACGTTATGACCTATAATATTATTAGAGATGTTAGCAATCTGGAATGCGAATACATCTCTTTTTAAATATTGTAATTAATTATTACCACTTTATAATAACTATTCTGGAAATAATCCATTGATTCCTCATAATGATTATTTCTGGAAATAATCAATTAATTTCTCATAACAGTTTCTGAAATAATCGATTGGTAAAATCTCTCTTCATCAATTTATTTAAATGGTGGTAAGTTTCAACTAACAACGTAAATGTAATGAACTAATGATGAATAACTAAGAATACCGATATTCAGAAGTATTACCAAACATTAACGGATAAAGCTATAACAGTAGATATTGAAATAAATGGATCAGTACTATTGATGGCATACTACTAAATAACAAAAATGAATTACTAAATAAAGAAAAGCTGAAACCAGAATATGTTAGGAGGATGCCATGAATTAGTCGGAATTATTCTAGGATTACACCTTTTTGATTTATAATTTATTGCGCCTGCGATAAATCGTAAGAATATATTTCTTTCAGAGATTTTTTATAGTTTTCTATTATTCCCTTCAAAATTGTCTCAGTATCGACTATAGTCTTAGCCTCAAAGTATCATAAATTTTACTTATTTCCATTGTTTGTTACATCATTATCCAAACATTTATTTTGTGATTATTAGCATTATATAGCCAAATTATTGAACGTAATATCTACCTAGATATTTATTAAAATGGCATTCGGAATTATTTTTCTTAGAAGATTTAATGCATGATTCCAGTAACAATTTCTTGTGCAATCACAATAAAATCATATAGACTAACCAAGCAACCTATTACATGATATAATATAAATGTACGGTACGATTAATAATTCACAAGTACAAACGGGCAGAAAATTATTAATTATTGATGCTACAATCTAATGATATAATTGAATAAGACAATAAAAGTAAGGAAAAATGTTCCAAAAAAAAAACTAATATAACATTAGAGAAGTTAAAATTTCAACTCCGAAAAATGAATCGACTTAAAGAAAAAAAATATATCATAACTTAAAAAAATTGAGTTTGGAATCGAACAAGTATTAATAAATAATTTAATTACAGTATATCAAGTTTTAGAAATTTTTTTGATAAAAATAATGGCAATTTTGCATTAGATAATTAGATAACAATTTTTGCATGCTTAAAATTATTATATCATTTGTAATAATGTCAATAAATAAAATTTCAATTCATTACTTCACCATAGATGTAAAGTGATTAATGATTTTAACAGAATTTTATATTAAAAGTTTAATACATTTATAAATCATTCAAATAGTATAAGCTTGTAAATATTTTTTATAAATGTATATTTGTTTCGTATAATACCTGCAATTTTAATGGTAATATTGATATGATCAGTCAATCATAACTGTAACTGTCGGAACGCAACTATTTTAATAATACTGTAAGTTTGATCATCTTTTTAAATGAAAAAATAAATTTTACAATTTCAAATATGTTTCTTTTTAAAAAAAAAAATTTTAAGTCCATAATTTGACATATATTAGCTAATATTTTAGGGTGGGGAGGTTAAGCAAAATCTTACGTGATACAAACTTAAGTATATATAATTGAATATATTGATTAAAAAGATCTTACCTGAGGGTGGTAAAGCTCCTTATAAACCTAATATTAGCTAATATATGTCACTGCTCTAACAAAATTAATAAAATGCGAATAGCGAATAAATAAAATGAAAATGAAAAACATCTGATAATGAAATATAAATTTCATAAAGTTCATCAAACTTTAGAAAGTGACTTAAATACTATGTTAATTATAAATTTTATTTAGTTTCACTCATAACCATATACTTTATCAAAAGAACTTTTCGAATTCTTTGGAATGACTTACCCCTAAGATTTACTCTTTTGATGTAATATCAAACATTGAATGTTAACAAATTTGAACCAGGAGATTCTAGTAAAAAATTGAACTTATGATAATAACATAACGAAAATACTCCATCAAACTGCATAATGTTCATTTTTACGTTATTTGATTGCTAGTAATACATGTATTATTATCTAAAAATTTATCTTTTGTTACAGATTTTAAAGTTTTAATTCTTTCGGAAAAGTACATAATAGCACAAATCATGGAATTTTTACCTTGAATTCCAAAGAATTCAGATCTTTGTGGCAACAAGATTATATTTTAAATACTGCACTTAACAATTAGGTAATAAACATAAAAAATGTGTACAGTATATTTACTAGCGGTTATTGACACAAAATATTATTTATTTATTTCTTACGAATCTATTTTAAATAAATCTTTTAAAGCTATTAATGAGCAATATTGATAAACAATGCTATTACTTTAATATATAATACTTAAAAGAAAAAAAAATAAATAAAATAAATGAAATGAATCCTATAACAATATTTTGCTTATATATTTTATTTAAACATATAAGCAACAATATTCTCAATTTACTTTGCAGAATTAGTTCTAATATATTTTGAGCATCTTGATTTCCTTGTAATGCAGATTTTTTATACCAGTAAATTGCTTGATTTATGTCTTTAACAATTCCTTTTCCATTCTCATACATGAAAGCAAGATTATATTGAGCTTCAATATCTTCTAAAACAGCTGCCTTTTGATATAATTCAAATGCCTTTTTTTCATCTATATCAGTTCCAATTCCATTTCGATAACAATAAGCTAAATTATTTATTCCACGTGAATTTCCTAAATCTGCTGACTTTTGATATAATTCAAATGCCTTTTTTTCATCAATATCAATTCCAATTCCTTTTAGACAACAATTACCTAAACTATTTATTCCATCTGCATTTCCTAAATATACTGCCTTTAGATATAATTCGAATGCCTTTTTTTCATTGATATCAGTTCCAGTTCTCTTTAGATAACAATTACCTAAAATATTTATTCCATATGAATTTCCTAAATCTACCGACTTTTGAAATAATTCAAATGCCTTTTTTTTATCAATATCAGTTCCAATCCCCCTTTCATAACAATGCCCTAAATAATTTATTCCATATAAATTTCCTAAATCTGCTGACTTTTGATATAATTCAAATGCCTTTTTTTCATCAATATTGATACCAATTCCCTAACTATAACAATCACCTAAACTATATATTCCATATGAATTTCCTAAATCTGCTGACTTTTGATATAATTCAAATGCCTTTTTTTTATCAATATCAGTTCCAATTCCTCTTTGGTAACAATATCCTAAATAATTTATTCCTTTTGAATATTCTCTTTCAGCTAATTTTTTAAATAATTCAAAAGCTTTATTACAATCTTTATAAACACCATTCTCATATATATAACAGCAACCAAGATTATATTGTGCTATAATATTTCCTGAATTTGCAGCTATCTGATATAATTCAAATGCCATTTTTTTATCAATATTAATTTCAATTCCTAAATAATTAAAATCACCAAGTAAGACAATAGAATTTGAATGGTTTTGATTATTTAATAACCAAATATAAAATTTCCTGTGAAGTCAAATCATGATTATTAAGATAATTATAAATACACAGTCTATCCAATTCTTCCAAATCTACATATAACTTATCAGAAAGTTCAACCAATTCATCAACCATCATCTTAAAATTATTATTTGATGATATTGAAGAAACTATCTCTTTAGTATTCATCTTGTTAAACTCTTGAATAAATTTGGACAATTCTCCATGTGATGAATTATTTATAGGATCTTCAAAAGCATTCAAATTGAGTTGTAGTTTACTGGATAATTGGTTTGTATAAGCATCATTTATCTGATAATCTTTTATAATCATGTTGTTATTATTCTTCAGAATAATTGAATTTAATTTAAAGACCACCTGATTGATAGTTGGACGATTATCTGGTTCATTATTCCAACAATCTAAAAAAAGAATAGATAGAATTAATTTAATTAACATTAACATAAATATAAAATTTATTATTAATTATATTTACCAGTATAGATATTTACATAATCTTCGGGTGTATCAGGAATGGGTGTCTCTCTAAGGCCTTGTGATACATTAATTGCTAAACAAACATCATATGGTTTACCCTCAGTATAAAAAGGAGGATTGCCACTAGATATCTCCCATAAAAGTATTCCGATACTATAAATATCACTCTTTTTATTTAATTTATAATCTTGATTAATAAAACTTTTTGGGTCGATATAAGGAATTACTCCAAATAATGTCGTTGAAGATTGAAGGTTAGATGATTCTTCAATTCTTTTTGATAGACCAAAATCAGCTAATTTAACCATATTTTTATGAACTAATACATTTTTGGAATGCTATTAATATTATTAAATACAATAAATTTATTAATTATAATTCAACAAACATGAAATAATAAAATGTAAACAAAACAAATAAATTACCAGATCACGGTGAATAACTCCTTCATCGTGTAAGCATAATATAGCACAAGCCAACTGAAGTGCCATATTTAATTTATTATTCCAAGTAAGATTATCAAAATGTTCCTTCAAATATTCTCGAAGAGTACCTCCATCTGCATATTCCATTACTAACCAATATTTTTTTGAATTATCAACTTGATTTTCTTTATAAAAAAAAAATAATAATGATAATAAATTTAGATTTTACAATCAAATTATGCATGAAAAGAAAATATATTGTACCTGTTGTAATACCACAGAAACGAATAATATTCTCATGAAAATCCACTTCACGTTGAATTTTAAGCTAAACAGAATATTAAAATTAGAAGTTATATAAATTATAAGGCAATAATTATTTTATTATTACCTCTTTAACTATTTCTTTAATTGTGATGTTATTAAAATTGAAAAAAGATTTTAATGCCAAATAATTATGAGAACTTTTCCAGCTCGCACGATAAACTTTTCCAAACCCTCCAAACCCAATTTCTTGAAAATTACTAAAATGATTGAATTCATAATGTTTAAAGTAATCTTTTGCAATAGCCTCTTCAATCCAATTAATCCACTCATTATTTGAATTTTCAGTAAATTTTACAGGTGTATTAGATTCGGTGTTGCTAGACATTATTGGACTTCTTAACTTTAATTTACGAAGTTAATTTCTTTTTTTTCATGCAATTTATTATAAGGACTGGTATTACCAAAACGTAATTGTGCATGGAAGTACAGCAACTGTCGATCACTTCAGGTGATACTTTAAAAAAAATGTCAAATCCCCGCTCAGAATTTTCCTTTTAGACGATAAGGCCAAAAGGAAATTTTGTGTCTCATAGAATCCAAAACTGGTTACACTATCAAAAAAAAATTGGATTAATGCGACTCACGTGATTGCATTGGAATATGTAATAATGTTAAAATTTCTTTATAATTAAAAATTCTGGTCTCATTTTTTTTAATAATTTTATTTTTTTATTTTTTCCAGATTTAATATTAATTTTAAACAAAATTAAAAAATCAATTAAAAAAAAAATTATAGATTACTAGTACTGTAATAATTACAAGTAAAATTAAAAACATAAAATAATTATTTAAGCTGATTGTTAGTTGATTATACAAGTAATGGTTTATTGATCTGTATAAGGCTGAGCAAAAAAAAAAAAAAAAAAAAAAAAATTCTAAAGTCGACCCGGCCCCCCGGTTTTTTTTTTTTTTAAAAATTTTTTTTTTTTTTTTTTTTTTTGTGCTCAACACGAAAAAAAAAAATTGTTATTGTTGTTAATAATATTATAATAATTAAAAATAAAATATTTTAATTAAATTTCCGGGTGGAAAAATTCGGCTAAATCTATGGGTCTATCTTTGAGATAATGAGTTAGAACGTCACTATAAGGGTGACAAAGAAAATCTTCAACCCATGCATCAACATATAATGAATCTAAAGTGGCTTTCGTATTTTGAAGGAATTGATTCATTGATTTAGCACAAATGAAAATCCATATATTAAGATGTTTTAAAGTGGAGGGCATATGATGTCCTAATTCAGGCCAAATCTTTTCCATTCCACATTCGGGACTACCCAAAGAAAATAAGCTTAGATTTTCAATTTTACATTCTGGTGTGGTAAGAATTTCTTCAAGGAATGAAACTTCATCAGCACTAAGTGCTATACCAAATGTTTTTAATTTTGGTTTCCATTGAGCAATACTTTGTATGATTGAAGTTGATAAAGTATCATGTTCTTCATCTTCCCAAGGTTGATATAAAACTTCTTCCAAATCTAAAGGATTTTTTGAAATAACAACATCCAAAAGGGTTCCCCAAAGAATAGAAGATTCTACAACACGAATCTTACGGAGATTAGGAAATTCGGCAGCTTGAATTGGTGCAATACTACATCCAGGACCATTTGTACAACGACGTATTTCCAATTCTTCAAGGTTAGAACAAATTGTCAAGGCTGAAATAGAACAATCACTAGGGAAAGGAATACCATGAAGTTTAAGAGAAACGAGCGTATCTGATTGACTTGCAAGTGGTGTTAAAACATTTGATGTAAATCCATTAACAGAATCATAACATGTTAACGAAAATTGACGTAATTTAAGTTGAGAAAATATCAACGACGATAAAAATTGTTGATCGTTAAAATTTTTTAAACCAGAATCTGATGATTTAACCACTGATAAATTTTCAATGTTTACAGCTTGTTTATGTAAAGCGTCAAAAAGGAAGGTATCAGTAGTATAACGAATAGATAAATCTCTAATATTGCGAACATGTAAATCAGATCCATCCATTAAAGAAGTTTTTTGTCTACTTGGACGATCCAAACTTAAAGAGTAAATATTTGAACGATCATCAAAGAATATTCGACAAAGGGCATGATATACACTAAGTGCCATCTCATTAATCTCATTACATCTAAAAAAAAAAAAAAAAAAAAAAAAATAATTCTAAAGTCGACCCGGCCACCCGGTTTTTTTTTTATATAAAAATTTTTCATTTTGTAATTTGTATTATATTTATTATATTTTGTATTACAAAAATGTAACATGACCAAATTATCGTAGTAAAAAACAGACAAATCCTTTTTCTAATCGATAATCTGTTGTACTCTCTAAAATGTAGTGGTACAATTTTTTTATATTTTTAAAATAAAGTGACCATGGACTCCCGGTTAAACGATCCTCAAAACACTTGCAAAGTTATACTCTTTTTTTTTGGTTGTGATCTACACGTAAAACTTTGCCTGCGAAGTGCAAATTTAATATTTTAGATTTAAATTATAGATTAGGAATAAGCATAATGAATCTTAAATCTAAGAGTATAACGCCCACCCTTCCTTCTTATGAATCGATAGCCTTTATATATATATTTTTTTTCTTCATAAATAAAATTTTATATATAATTTAACATTACGCAAAAATAAAAAATTATTTAAAAAAAATTTTTTTTGTGTTAATATATTACACAATATAAAATCTATCAATTTATCATTTAAAAAAAATTTTTTTTGTGCTAAATCAAAATATTTTGCAATATAAAATTTATTTCATAAAAAAAAAATTGTTACTCATTACTCAATAATCAAAGATGTAAAATAAAAGGGTCAGGTTTGAGTTTGCGTATTTTAAACTAAAAAAATCATGAAAATTTTTCCTTTTTTAGATAATTTTTGATAATTCCAGTCAGAATTTAATTTCCTATTATAGTAACCGACTGACATTATCATAATTCCGGCCCTGAAAAAATGCGTACAGCTCATAGTAATATATTTTTTTCATCACCTGATATATTTCTGGGTCCTATTCCAATGTTTTTACTATTTCGCTAATAAAACATGCAGTTGCGTAATCAATGCGAATTTGACTAATTCATGGCGATCACTTAATAATTAAGTAACAAAACACCGGGAAAGTAAAGGTAAAAAATAAAAATATAGAAAAAAGATAAAAATAATTTATAACAACATCAGATTTCAAAAAAAAAAATACAATGATGCAAGATAATTAATCGAATTGATTATAAACAAACTTTAATAATTGGCCATCGAACAAATATCTCCTGCATAATTTTTTTTTTTTTGTTTCAAAAAGATAATTATGTATTAGAAGAAAAAAACGTTTCGCAACGTTTTTTATTAATAATAATATAAAAATATGTTGCGTATAAATTCAATACTTTACAGGAATATTTTGATGATCAAATATCTTGTCAAATACCAGTTTAGGGTTAATATTGTACAAATGAAATAATAAAATATATAAAATATGGCTATAAATAACATGGTGTAGAAAAGTATTGTAATTCTGGCGCGTTCTCCGCCTAATAAGAACCTTGCGTGATGTTTCACCGACACCTGATTATTTTGATCAGCACCCTCATGTGACATTGTTTTCTATTGATAAATTTTCATTGATTCTTGAAACACTTGAAACATCGTTGTTCGTAGCTGACTCAAAAGCCCGTAGTAATTATTCAACCAATCATTTATGAAATTTATGAAAATATATATAAATATTTAACCTGTTCGTAGCTGACTCACAGCTCGTAGTAATTATTCAACAACCATTTATGAAAATGTATATATATCAAACTAGGTTTGATGTTATATGTCTTTTACTTGTGTTTATATTGAAAAAATTACCTTATTTTTAACTCGATTTTCGCGATTGCAGTTATAAAGAAATTATGCTAGGTTGTATCGTTTTAGGTGAAAAGAACGCATTTCCTGTTGATTTCGATGCAGGAAAGACCATAGGACAACTCAAGCAAATCATCAGGAGTCAAGCGGGATTGGATAGTATCCCACACAAACTAAAATTATGGAAAGTTAATATTATCGAAAGTAAAAAATACGAGATAAATGAGGGAGTTGACATCAAAGAAAAATTCGGAGGTGAGAAATTGGACAACGATCTCAATACTATTGGAGATCATTTCAAAGAACAACTCCCTAGTAGACATATCCACATAATCGTGGAACAGCCACTGCCCGCCACCCTTCCACAAGGTACATTATCCGCAGTTAAATTACTTAAAGCGTTGTTTTTAGTTACGTATCCTAACCCGCCACTATTCACACATATAGATGCGGTTGATTGGAGTAATGTTGATTCAATTTATAACTGGATAAAAACTTTGAAGCGTTCCAGTGAAATCGCGGCACCCAAAGTATATTTTCGTTTTCAACCTGTTGTCACCTCCTCAGTTTCTGATTACTAATTTATGTAGATTATCAGTTAGTGAATTCGTATGGTGCTAAGTTTCCTTTACAGGGTAGAGACGAAACAATGAAAATATTATTTAATGGTAATGGATCACGAGATGGGATGTGTCAAAGATTTGAAAACCGTAAGAAGATAGATCGAAACATCCACCCTATCCCTCTATTGGCAAATGGGCCAGGTACTGGAAAGAGCCGATTCCTCCAAGAAATTCCAACTTTATTACGCAAGAATGCTGAAAATTATACGAATGACGATGAACTCTTGAATAGTATCAAAGATAGGATGTATGCCATAAATGTTACCTTTGGCAATAGTACTCCTGCAAAATCGGTAGATGTATCTCTTGGCGAAACATCGGTTGCACTGAGAATTCTTTTTGGACATTTTATCGCCGGTGGAACTATTGACTATGAAAAATTTGTGAGGATGTGTGGTGACACCTACTACAATCAACAAATTACAATTAGTGCTGCATTTGAGATTGTTCTCAAGGATATTGGCACTGATATTGACATAATTATCTTCGGAATTGATGAGTTAAACATTTTGAACAATAAGAGAGGTCATGACAATCCAGTTAGTGAAATTGTGCATGCTGTTGGTGGATTAAATTGCTCTGGCACTGGAAGTCCATTCTATGTACCGATCTTGGCTGGAACAATTCAAGGTCCTCTTGAAGAAATGTTCAGAGAATCAACATACCGTTTTCTACCTCTACCACTTCGCCTTCTTCGGGAATGGGAGGTTCGGAAAATTAGCGAATTTGTTGCCTGTTCTGAACAAAATCATGCTCTAAAAGATTACATCGAGAGTAGTACTTTTCGTCGTTGTATTAGTGACTTTGGTGGGCAAGTTCGGGCTCTAGAAATTTTCTATATAGATTTGTTGAAGAAACTTAAACGTGGAACAAATAATGTGGATTACATACATTGTGTGTCACATGTTAAGGAAGAACTTATGGATCGATACAAATTTAAGAAATTCGCTAACATTGTAACTCCAGCAATTGCACATGCCATCCTTAATATCCCTGTATCTAAGGATGATGAAGCTGATAAAGGTGGAAAAGTATCTTACATTGACCTCTCATCAGAAGGTATTCTAAATTTGGAAAAAGTAGCTAACAGCACTTCCTTTTATGTCCGCATGCCTTATATATGGATGGTCATATTAACATCATATAACAAATCGTGTGAATTTTGGGAAGCTATGATTCGGCAAGATTCTCATGTTTTTTGTGAAAGCTTTGAATTTTTCAACATGAAATTTTGGACTTTACGACTTGCACTTCTTTCAATCTTGAATAAGAATAAAACCACGACAATGAAAGATCTCTTCAGGGGCGCGTATAATCTTAATGAATTTGGGTTTTTAAAGCATCAAGAAAGTGAATTTAAGCTTCCTGACGAAAGTTCCATAAAATATCAGGAACTTAAACATCGGTATCCTCATACATCACAGGATGAACATCTGTCACCTTGTACCATATATAAGAATTGTAAAGGAGCTCCATTTGATCTCTTTTTTTTCATTAATAATTACCTTTTTGCGATTCAAGCAAAATCTTCAGATGATAAAACTAATCAACCCCAGACTTTAAGCAAGAAAATGATAAAAGTCATGTATGATAAAACTGAAAAGGCATTTAAAAAATTAAAGGAAAAATTTCCTGAACTTAAGGACTGGATGCTTTTCATATGTACAAACGGACCTAAGACTGAAGATGCTTTGGACTTATTATATCCAAATTGTCTTGTAATATATAAAGCGAATTTCAAGGATTTTTATGGATATACGTATTCTAGTCGTGCTGAATTTTCTGAAGGTACGAGTTTGTGATTTAAGAAATCTTAATGTTACGTTATATAACCTTTTATTATTGTTTCATATAGCCAATGATAAATTGGACGCTAATACTGCTTCGGAATATGAACTAAGAACCGTTGAAAAGGTAAAAGAAAAAACTGCGCGTGAAATATGTAAAAAAAGGTTATATAATGATGAAGGTGATCTATATAGTAAAGTCAGTATGAATAAACAAGCAAAGAAAAGGATTAAAGTCGTAAAAAAAATTAATTAGTTAATTTCTGCTTTCAATCAACATACTTGCATTTTGTGATAGGACAATTTCATATTTTTAACTGTAATGATTTCATGTAACATATTTAAATTTTTTTAACTGTAACGATTTCATGTAACATATTTTTTAAATTGTAACAGTTTCATGTAATAATATATTTTAAAAGTCTGTAATTCATATGAAGTTTTAATTTTCAGAATAGATATAAAATTTTAATACAAAGAAATAAATGATATAATGCGAGTTCCTACGTCATATTATTTCTTTGTTCCTACATTTATGGTAATTTCTACAGTTATCGCTATAAATACATCTAACTACAAGATTTTCACACTTTCATTCATTCGGGAAAATAAACAGAAATTAGTTTATCAAACATGTATTCGTATAGGTATAACTTTGTCAGTCATCAGGGCATGTGTGGAAGAAGAGCCAGAAAGGAAGAGGGCTAGAATAAAGGGTTATCGCTCAAAAAATAATTAGCCGTAATTATCATACCTCAAGCACCCCAAAAAATTCTGCATAAATCATGTGATCATCACAAATCACATGATTGTGATTAAAGTGCTACTGTACGTAATTTACATAAAATAATAAACTTTTATTATAGTTTCACTTTTTCACTTTCAATATGGATTTTGTGACTATTGGTAATTTACAAAAATGTGAAAAAAGTTGAAAAAATTTACCTCTAGAAGCTTTCATTCCCAGCAATTTAAAACTTGTAATATATGTTATCATAAAGCTACTTTGCAATATGAACAATTTAATCAATCTTAGAACTTTTAACTCTAGAAGAAATGTCAAAACAACTATTTGAAAGAATTTTAGAAATCAACACTAATAAATATTTAGAAAGTGATTTAACTAGTAATATGGATTTTAATTGCAATGTTTCAAAATTTTTTTGACCACATCTTGATTTAGTAATTTATATTCTTCTTATTCCACATCATCAACAACAATATAATAAATATTTATGTGGCTGTGAAAACCTTCATGGTGGTAAGATTTTAAAAAGGAGTGGAATAATTTGCAAAAAAAAGAAATTAATAATGAATATTTTACTGATATTGAAAAGTGGATATGTTCTTGTTTGGGCTTTTTAAAAAATCAATTTTTTCTTTGTAAGCATTTAATTAATGCTTCTCAATTTACAATTATCCTTCTTTTTTTTTTACAAAGTTCAATGTCAAGAGATATATCCTTACCAGGTGAAGAATCAATGCAAAATCCACCTGCTAATTCAAATAGAGGTAAATAATATTTATATTATCATATTGACAATAACAAAAATAAACCTTATTTTGTTCTTTTTTTTTTTAGATAATGCATTAATCAAAATAACAAATGCAACTTTTTAAAGATTACAAATTAATACTTACTATGTCAAGCATTGAAAATTGTAGAAGTTTTATGGGAATTAAAAGTTTAATAACTGATATTAATAAGTATGAAAGACAGTTTACAAATCCATGTACTTGGAAAGATCATAATAAACATACGATGTTTTTAGAGAAGCAATTTATTTTGTAGATAGGCAGTAAATTAATAAATTTGTGAAATATTTTCTTTTTTTTTAAAATAATAAATTAATATAGGCTTTCTTTAAAGTTTCATAATAAAATACTTATAATTTTTTTGAATATCCGAATTTTTTTTATGTGAATTACGTAACTCTTTAATCACATTTATGGATATGTGATGGTCACATGATTTACGCAGAATTTTTTGGGGATGCTCTTGGGGTAGTTTATTCAATATCATAGAAGAGAGTGATACAACCACAATAAGATTAGAAAACAATATTTAACGTGTCATATTGACGGATTTAGTTCATCTGTGTTTTGAAACCAGAGATAAGCTAATATTCTCAAAAGAAAATAATGTTAATAATGAAGAGATCATAAATGTTAGAATGAACTTATTTACTCATTGGACATTATATAGTAGTTAGAGTAAAATTTATTGAAAAAAATCATATAAAAAATACACATAACATAAAATACAAATAAAATTCTAAATATAATAAATAACTAGTGTGTCACAAGGCTGATGAACTAGAAGCTATAGATACAAATGTCCTTAATCTTCATTACCAGAAATAAGTGCCTCATACCAAAGTTTAATGTCAAAAGTTATCTTTTCTTTATCAGCACCTTCATTAAACCATGAATATAATTTTTTCGTTTTAAGCTCTCTAGATTTTTTCTTCCATCTTTTCATTAAGTCAGGATCTTGACGGAAACAAATATATGGGGATTGTAAATTATCATTTAATGATTCGCCAAAGAAAGGATTATCAACGTTAAGTCTTTCATAATCATTAATAAGTTCTGATCTGAATATTAATAATCCAAGTTTACCATCTTCTTTAGCCATATTAAATGTGTCACTAAATAAATTTTAAAGAATAATTAATAAATTATAAATAAATAAATACAAAATTATAATATTTAATGAATAAATTACTTACTTCATTAATGCAATAATCATGTTTAATAATATAAGTACTATAACAACACTCGCTATGAATGCTAATAATTGCAATGCCCAATATTTATAAGGAAGTAAATTAGTTGTATCCCAATTGTATGCTGAAAGTATAGCATCTAATGGTGTATCAAAAGGATTATTAGGGGTCGCTTCTGTTAAAGTAAAATTATCAGTTCCGTTTTTTAATGTAAAACTCGAGTTTGACCGTTGTGATTCAACAAGTGATGAAAATCCAAAAAGAATAAACCTAATTTATAAATATATATAAAAATTAATCTCATAAATTTATAATAAAAAAAAAAAAGAAAAGATCACTAGTTACATTGAATGCCCAACTCCCATAATTAAAATAAGCATAAATGCAAAAAATGGTAAAATTTTTCCTAAAATATTTCCAAAAATATATATATTTATTGCTATCTCTGAAAATAATCGTGACCTTAAAAGCTTTAGAAAGTAATGAAAATAATAAATTAACATATAAAATCAATTTAAAAATTTGTATATGATAATTGAATACATTAAACATACCATTTCAATCCAAAGTAAAAAGGCGGTTACTGATGTTGCGAAAATCATCCATTCATAATTGAGCCCATTAATAATTTTACTGAATGAATTTGCCAATATTATAGAAAATATATTCATACCTAAAATGACACTACATAGGTCAAACATATTAAATAATGTAAAATATTTGCCTTTATACTTTATCATTTGTATAATTTCAACTAATAATAAATATATTCCAGAATAATAAAATATTAGGATCATAATAAAAAAATAGTACTTATTTTTATCATTAATATCATTATTTAAATAAAGCCAAGAAAGAACAGAAAATAGAACTAAAAATACAATGTAATAAATTAAACATATCAACAAATATTGTTTTGTTTGACTCCATCTTGAATTTATAACTGCTTCTATGGCCGGAATGCTAAAAAATGTATCAATACTTTTTTCTACTTGGAGATATGGACTAAAATCTTTATCATATAAATTCTTATAAAAATGTGGAAATATTATATTTCTCAATCCGAGCAAAATTCCAGTCAATGTTCTAAGTACTCCTACTTGAACCGTTTTTTCTTTTATTTTTGTATCATAAGTTGTAAAATTTGGTAGTGGAACCATACAAATGTCGGGTAATTTATCGTATCTATATTATGAAAATGCCAATAATAAATTTAAAATAATGAATCGGTTTAAATACTAGTTAAAATGATCTTTACCTTATTTTTTTGTACTTCATGCATTTTAAAATAGTCAAATGATCTGTTGAGATAAGCTGAGTAAGTGGTACATATACTTCTAATGTATCTTGGCTAACCGATAGTGAATTAAATGTTTTATTTGGAAAATTGAATTTCATTTCTCCAAAACAAGGTTTATAAAGTAATAAATCCATATAATTTGCTAATACAATGAAAATTATATTAATAAAAATAATTATAAATAATTGGATAATTAAAATTATTATATAACAAATATATACCATAATCATGCTTAGATAATTCTGGAAGAATTTTTGTAACATTAATCATCCAACCAATATGATCCATGGAATTCTCAGAATAATATTCTAATAGATATGCCAACATAACAGCATCTTGGTCTAGAGATAATAAATGTTAGGATCAAAATACGCCAATGATAAATAATAAATAAGAAAATGCCAACCTTGACAAAATTTCAAAGCTATATCTAAATCATTAGCGTATCTTAAGTCCTTATCTAAAACTTTAGCTGATTTTAAGTACTTATCTAAATCGTACATAAAATTATCGTAACATGGATAAGAACCATATTTATTTTGTGGCCTGTGTAACAAACCAGTATTTTTCTTTTTAGATTCAACTCCAAACAGAATGTATTTTATTAAAGAAAATGAACGTGAATAAATTAGATATGCCATTAAAGGATATTGAACTTCCATAAGTTTCCAATTATCAGGATATTTTTCGATGAAGTCCTTAATAATGGTTATGATTCCACTGACAAATTTTTCACATTTTTCCTTAGAGTTAATACTAGTTTTTGTATGGTTATATAGGTAGGCAAGTGATTTACATGCATTAGTTATAACAGTAGTCATGTCATCATCTATTTGAAATTTAGTTGGATTATCATGTATTAATATGTAAACAAGATTCAAATTTTCAAAATTTTTAAAATCTTTAGTATCTTTAAAATTTTTGGAATTTGACTTCCATACTTGAATACTATTTTGACCAATTATAAGAAGAAATTTTCTGTCATTTATATTAAGAAATCTACCACGAATAGTTCGAATAGTCTCTGTATTATTATTCCATGGTTCTAAATCATGTGAATTATACTCGTATTCATCGGTCACATTATTTTCTCCAAAGATGGATCTTTCTATAATTGTTTTTGGTAGAGTTTCAGCTTGATTATTCTGATTAAGAAAAACTACTTTTCCATTTGCTTTAGTCAAAGTATGATAATTTTCATCATTATGTCTTATTGGAATACTAGAAATAGGAAAATAATCATTTAAACATCCTGATATAAGCCAAATATGAAATTTTACACCTTTTTTTTTGTCTTCTTCAATAATAAACAATTTTTCATCTTTTTCAATAAATTCTAAAAATTTAATTTTATGAATATTATCGAATTTTTTCGAAACAACCTCAAGACCACTTTCCATCAAATAAATTGTAATGTTGTCGTCTCCATAAGAATAAGCAAATAATCTTGAATCAGTTGATATTGCAAAAATTCCGGGTTCATTGTTTTTTGAAATTATATAATCTTTTTCTCCTCGATTTCTGTGAAAAACATTCACTAATTGTGAAGTATTAATATTGTATATTTCAATACTTTGTATTTGTTGGTAATCGCTTGTGTCAACCATTAAAAATTCCTGAAATCTAGATTTTAAAAGATATTTCCAATTGTTCCGATTGCTCAAATCTCTTCTTGAATCATCATATTTTTCCAATTCATTAAATAAATTTTCAGGTAATATATATCCACCCTTTTCGTGTACGTCTAATTCGTTTAATTCATTTAACTTAATCTCTTTTTTTTGTATTTTTATACAATTCGTACAGACAAGTGTTGCACTATTCGAAGAATTTTTTAAAAAACAAACAACTCCACCAAAATTTTTCACGGTACCATCATTATCATTTCTATTAGCGTCGCTATTTGTATTACTATTAGTGTCATTATAATTGTTATTACTGTTAAATGAAAATTTGAAAAGCATCGTCATCCCCTCGCTAGGAACCTGGGATAGTCGAAATTGTTTATCATAATCTTTATCAATATAGGAAGAAGAAAAGAAATAAAAGATGAATGGATAAAAATTAAAAAAGAAGTTCGGGTAAGTAAGTAAAACCACAAAACTGAGAAAACGTAGTATTAAGTAAAAAAAGAAAAGTAGAGGATAAATGATAAAGAAAAAATTTTCAATATTCCTTCTTAGTCTTTTTTTTATATTACCAAAAAAATAAGAAACCATATTTATTTGATTGATAATTATTTTTAATAATATTTGATATTTATTAATTTCCTCATCTCTTTTTGGTTTCATATCTTTTTCAGTAATACAAGATATTGCAACCACGCCAATGTCATCATTATCAATGATATCTGAAACAGCTAAAGACCATCCAATGGTTTTATCGTCACGTTCCCAATTAAAAGTTATTCTTTTTTCTTTGTTTGTCTCCAATTTTTTAATCGTTATGGAATAGTCATCTGAAAGATAAGTTAGGGAAAGCTCAACATTTTTTTTTTTATTATTTTAATAGAAAACTAGTTACTATACATAAATTATAACTAACGTCGGGTCTCTTGGGTGAGCGTTGCCACTATCGAACCGTCTGGGCTAATGGCCACATAATCTCCGAATGTAAGGTTTCCGAGTTCTGGATCATCCATATTATTCTCTTTATTGTACCAAAATATAAAAAAAAAAAAATTCTTTTAAAACTTGAAAAAAATTTTACTCCCGTAAAAAAAAAACTCTATATTTATAAGGAAAATATCAAAGAAATAATATACATTTTTAGTCATTCATTTTATTTATTGATTCACTTTTTTGAATTCATTCAAAACTTTAAAATTACAAATAAAGTTAAAGTTTGAAACCGTGGAACGGTAAGCAAATACCTTACAAATTATTACTTAAATTCTTAACTCAAGCCAAAATGATCAGTCAGCTAACCGTTTCCCGAACCTCAAAACCCAATTTGGTTAGATAATCAATTTGTTCAAGGTTTAGGTTGGATTTGAGGTTGGGATTTGGGACAGAGTTGAGATAAAAAAAGTCTTCCTTTTTCTAGCTAAAATAAGTAAGTATATTACGCAATCAATTTTTTTTTAATCGTTGAATATTTTGCTTTTGATATTAAAAAGGGATTCATTGAAAGTATGAAAACTTTTTTTTGGTATTTGTACTGTGCCAAATAATAATAAATGGTAAATAGTACCGTAAATTTTTTTTAAGGCCAAAATTTCATTATGCTGCCTATCACTTTCGCCGACTCTCTAATTATCAATTATATTATTGAACCAGATTGAATCTGTACCTAAAGCCTTTAGTTGAACAATAATTAACGTCACTATGATTAAGATCGGCGTCTTGAAAAGTATAATAATTGTAATAATTGTTAATTGTACAAGTGCCGATTAAACGCAGTAATTGTTTATACTTTTATGTCCAAATTTGTACTAAAATAAATCATTGTATTTTTTATTGGCTTGTTCATGAAATAAATTGGTGCTAGTCTGTTAGTATTTTAAATATGATATCATTAACCATACTAAATTTGGGATCGGCCAAAAAGATCCTTAAACCGGTTACCGTATTAACCGTTAAATGAATGATTGTCAGTTAAATTAAATTAAATTAAACGGGTAAACACTAACATTGAATATTTAGCGTATCGTTCAACTTTTTTTAGCAAAATTCTTTAAATGTCTAATTCTGGCTGAAATAAATATTCTGGCCAGAATTAAAATGACTTTTTATAACATCTCTTATAAAATTCAAAATCTTGCAAATCCGCTTAGAAATGTAAAATATTTTTTTCAAAAAAAAAAAAGTGTTAAAAATTTTTAGGACCCAGAAATATTTAGGGGTCAGGTGATAAGGAAAATTTTTTACTAAGAGCTGTACGCATTTTTCCAGGGCCGGCATTACGATAATGTCAGTCGGTTACTATAATAGGAAATAAATTTCTGACTTGCATTACCAAAAATTATCTAAGATTTTCGTGATTTTTTTTTTTTTTTAGTTCAACAAACTCAAGCCTGACCCTTTTATATATATTTCTGGGTCCTAAATTTTTATTTATGTTTTAATAACGTTATATTTTCCATTTTTTTTTTTTTTTGGAATTTTCCAATTTTTTTCGATTCAAGCCAAATAACTTCGCAAAAAATCAAATTTGAATCTTTTTAAAAATACTGCGTCGCCCTTAAATTATACATTCTGAATACGTAAAAAGTAAAGTTTTCTTTCGTACACGGATTAGTAGTTAAACTTTACTTTAATAACGCGCTCCATGTAAATCTTTATTATTTAAAAAAATTTTAAGTTGCTTACAAACAATGACATTTAGTTAAATTAAAATATTTCGCTTGATAAATAGTGATGCCTTCTTAATCGAAACCAAATATTAATATTTATTATTTTTAGTTGTTACAATCGTTAAAAGCTATGTTTAAATAATCTACATTTAATTAAAGTTAAAATTAACTTTTGTGTACGATATGTTTTTTCAAATTTAATCAAAGAACATCTTAGATCCACTAATTAATAATTGTTACTAATACATTTGCGAAAATTGAAAATTGAATAATCATATATGTAGATGAGAAATTAAAAAAAAAATTATTTTAATCTATAGTTAAATTTAAAAAAACAAATCGTTACTACTTGTTGTTGACTTAGCGTCTTTAAAAACTTGTTGTCACCTGATCACCACGTTAAGGTACAGTAAGTCAGCAACATTGATCGGGGCAGGGGAAAATGAAAGAGAAAGGAGAAAGCAAAAGGGAAAGAGGAAAATGAAAAGGAAAGCTAAGGGAAAGCGAAAGAGGAAAACGAAAGTAAAAGGCGAATATGAAAGGGAAAGGGGAAGGGGAAGGGGAAGGGGAAAACGAGAGGGCATACAAACATATACATACCACCCACCCATACACAACCCAGGCTCCCAACCTACGTGCCTGAAAAAAGATGTAAAAAAGAAAGTACCGAAGGGAAGACCTAATAAAGAAAAGCCGAAAGAGAAGACCTATTGGGTGAAGATATTCTTGGTTTATTAGTTTCGTCTGATGAGTTACTTATCGAAAAATTATTCAACCATGTTTATGATTATTTAATCGAAAAATAAGTTGCTTATCGAATCATGTTCAAGATTATTTAATCGAAAAACAAAGAAACCCTGAAGAAAAGAGAAGAGAAGACAAAGAGAAAGAAGACTTTCACATCCAGAGAGACTTGAAAACCCACCTAAAAAAGAAGAAAACCAAAATTTTAATAATATTTGTTAGGTAACCGAACAAATTTTTTTTACTTACCGTTATCTCACGTCAAAAAAAAGATTTCTAAAATCTACATTAAGATATGCGTTACATGTCATAATGAATAATTATTTGCATGAGTAATATGACTGATGTAAGTAATACATATATATCAAATGGGTAATTTTTAATTTTATTTTATATTCAGATTTGCTATCAAATTTTTGAGGTTCATTAAAATACGTCCTACCAGAGTTTAGGAGTTATGCACTTGCACGTGATAACGTTAACTCTGGCTAGTGCGTACGTAAGTTACGGCTACATTAGATCCATTACATTTCATGTATTTCAAATCTAATTCAACAACGTTGGTTTTGCTTTAATTATAATTCTGTTAGAAGCAATTAGTTATTACAGTCGGCCCTCGAAATAACGAAATAGGCGTCCGCGATCAGGCCTTCGTTATGAGAAATTTCGTTAATGCTATAACGAATTATGAAACTACAAAACATAAATCATCCATCTTTTGATAAAATGATAAATTTGCTTATTTGAGAAAATCAAACCAGCATCAAACTGCCCTTTATATTAAATTTATCTTGCAAAAATCTTTGTTATATTAAAAAAAAATTCGTTTTAAAAGAAATTCGTTATAAAGGGGTCACTTGCATCTGTGAATTTATAAGTTTTTTCTTCGTTCAACATTATACTGCATTTTATTAGTAAAATCCGGTGTAACAATTTTTTTTTCATATGATTAAATGCATACTACATTAAAGATTCGTTATATCGTGAAATTCGTTATATCAAATTCACCTGACTGAATTGAGTATTGTTAGATAATTTTGAGCATAATTATACAGTCAAAGTTCTCTATAACGAATCCCACGGGCCGGAGATTAAAATTCGTTATAGTAAGAAATTCGCTATACTAAAAGCCATTTTGTTATAAATATAAAGATCTGTACCTGAACTTTTCTTCA
>QZLH01000085.1:163809-177170 GCA_003833135.1 Oehlia diaphana | reverse complement strand
TGGAAAAAGGAAATTCCTGACGATCAAGACGATCTCTTAAGCAATCTCATTCTCAATGACGAACCCGAGCTCCTTGCAACAAGAGAAATTGGAGACTACTGGACTGAGAAACCGCCTAAGAGGAATATTCATGTCATAGTCGAACCGCCAGAGTCCACCGCCACTTCGAGCTGAGAACAGGAATTACTCGACCAAGTCACTTCGTTGCAGGCATTAACAAGTCCACACATGGTATGTATTTTTTCCTGTCCCGAAGTAAGCGAAATCTTCAGTTCATGAGAGGTTTTACTAACCAGATTATTGCATTTCAGCGTTCGACGTCATCGTTAGTCCTAAACGAACGAAAGGTTTCACGTGGGCCGTAAATATCGAAGAAGCGACTCTCGATAGCCTTAAAGAGCATATATGTAAAATGGAGAAACAACCAGCACCTGTAAATGATGGGGCGGTGCTAAAAATAGTAAATGACAGCGGAAAATACACCCCTCTAAATGATAAAGAACTTCGTGAGATGCTCCAGCTGTTCGTATCAGATAAAAATCTCAAGTTTACCGTGTTCATTGAGACTCCCTCGAAACCATTCAACGAGTGGACCTTCCCGAAAGTGTGTAAACTCTACAGTCTTAGCGATGATCCGAATCCTAGTACTGACGTGTACCAACTTTTTTCATGTGGTTCTGCTGATCTAAGTAGCGAAGAATCCAAAGCCGTGGTTAAGCATCTAATGGCCGAACTGAACCTTCGTAAGAAGACTACCCCCCTTGACGTTGCATATGAGGCAACCAAAACCATCTATTCTTACTGTTACCTGGCCAGCGGAGTATCGTTCTATGAAGAAAATTTCAAACTCATACCGGAAAAGTTTGTCACAGGACGCAATGGACAAGGTAACCTCGATTATGCAATAGAATGTCGCTCAACTAATAGGATCGTGGGTTTGGTCGAGGTAAAAAAGGACGACTTTAAGCAAGGTTTCGCACAAGCTACTGTACAGATGGAATCTTCATTATCCCGCAAACGCAAAGCAGGCGAAATAGATGACGAATATGGTTTGGATAAAGTATGGGGGATTGTAACAGATGCGGAAAAATGGTATTTCATGGAATGTATACTAGATAATGAGGGGAAGCTATCGTTTAAGTTATCGAAACCAGTAATCGTTGTGTACGATGATGCTGATATGGAAACCAAGGTAAAAAAAGTGCTTTCTCATATTGTATGGTTGTTGGATGAGGCACAGAAGCCGGACTCAAATGATTCTCGAAGTGAAGAAAGGGTAATAAAAAAAACATAGGTCATCGAGCAACCTTACCGGAAAGTCAGATAAATAGGTTTTAAAATAGAAACTTATGTATCACGGGCTAGGTCCCGAACATTTGTAGTGATCTGCGTTCCAAATTGGAACGGACACGTGATTCTTTTATTGGTTATGAAGACCGTGACATTTGATCAAGCTACTGTCCGAAAAAGATGAAGCTTTGCATGGTCGCCGTTCAGATTGTCTTCATTATCTAAAGCAAACATGAGTACAATACGGATAATAATATATGGGGGTAATAACAGATGAAAGGTAAAGTCATTGAGTAATCTCGTGGAGGAATAGATAGGCGGATAGATGTAGTAATGTAATAACTTCATGTGCGTCTTGACATGAGATAAGCGTTCAGGTATATCATGGATGCGTTTAAATTTTGACCTGAATACTCATGTGATTTTCGATCGTGAAGATTCTTCACGGTTGCACCTATGATGTAATAATGCATGGAAAAGCTTTGATCATAGAGCGGAGTCACATAGTCGAAGTCAGTGAAATATTTAGTAAGTAGCTTTATTTAGCATAGGATTATGATGTACTACGGGTAAAGTCCCAAGCTTTGTATTTATTTTTACTTGCTCACCACTGTACATGTAGTGATGTATGGTGAATAAAAAAAAAGCGAGACCTAAAGTCCCACTTGGATAAAATAAATCGCGTCCTATATGAAAGTCAATAAATAAATACGCAGTAACGTTAGACATCGTATCCCGGGAACAAGTAATTGCATGTAATTTATTTCTCGTATAGGCGAAAATTTTATAAATATGAATAGGGTGAGAATCTCGTAGTTAGCAATAAAATAAATAGCACCGGAAATGTAAGAACAAAGAAATGAATATGGCCTACCTTGAAAGTATCATATATTTCTGAAAATCATTTATTAATAGATCTGGGCTTCGAAATTTTTGAAATGTGCAAAGATTTTTATTTTATATTCGCTTTTTTGAATCGCAATACAATAAATAGGAAACCAAGCATAATGCTAATTTAATTGTAATATATATAACACAAAGGATGTTTTCTACATTTTCTATATTTTACAATACAACTCAATATTACTACCAATAAGCTAATCAAGTAATTGAATAACTTGATCTGTAATATAACTAAAAGTACCAGAGGACATATATCGGGCGCTCATTCGTACATTTTCAAACTTTCGATCGTGAAAGAAATGAACGACATTCACACTCTCAAACTTTCCATCATTGGGTGGCCAATGGGGTTTCTTTGTTGCATCATCCTCGCATGTAAAATTTACTATCCATATGTCATTTGCTGATAGCATTTTCGCATAATTGAGCACTCTTTCAAAGTGTTCGTTAAGTTCATTTTCTGTCGCAGTTGCTAAAAGCTCAAGAACAACTGTTTGGTGTAGAGATATAATGATTATATCACTATAATAGTGTTTGTCTTTTTCATCATTATCAGCGTGATCTATTAGATGCCACTGTCCAGTGACCTCGAAGTTACATTCTTTGACGATCCAGTTCACCAGGATTCTATTTAGTTCTGTATCGTAAACACTCTCTCGGGGAACCTTCACATTACGACAACCATCATCCACTTTCACAAGTGCAGTTTTAAATGATCGGTTGAAAGCGTTACGAATGATAGTTTTATCAAAATAACGGACGGCCTCTATTAAAGCATCAAGGACTTTCAGAGAGCCTTCATCAGTTTGGGGAACTGGAAGAGCTGGGCTAGATTTGTACAATACAGGAATAACCCGCTTCCGAATCAATTCGTTTACAAGAACAGATGACATTTTAAAGTTTTTCTTAACCTTTTCGTCCCTCATTAGCACCCCCTCAGCTACCAAGAATTCTGCTAGCTCTAACTCTCCTTCGTCATTGATCTGCACAAAATCGAAAAATCCTAGGAACACAGATCGAAGTAGGTCCACAGCAGATTTGGCTTTATTATTGGTTTTAAGAAAATTGATCATCTTTCTGAAGGTGGCATAATCAAGTATCGCATCTTCAATAGAATTGGTAACAAATTTTGTCCAATTTACGAAGCTAAGCTTGTTATCTTTGCCAATTTTCTTAATTAAGTTATCAAAGATAGAACGTCCGCAAAGGCAAACAAGGCCAGCATGCCTGTTAAATAACGGAATTATAAGAAAAATGAATTTTTGATTTTGATTTCACGTGAATCTTCACATACCCGCTTGTCCGAGTGTAAATGTCCTTGATGATCTCCGGGTCAATAGTGAAGTTGTATTCATCTCCAAATGCTTTATATAAGGTCTTTACTTGATCAAACGTGAAATTTGGGTTCTGGTACGGCTCATTTACATTAAAGGGCGATGTAGACGTTCTTTCTGATTTTAGATGTAGAATACTGAAGGTGCCAATGGCGACAATAGACTGTATAGCATAGTTATATTTTGAGTTTTTAATGCCACGAAAAGTTTCCAGGCACGAGGTTACGACAGCTTGATCCGCTTCATACAGTTTATCGAATTCATCAATGAAGAGAACAACGTTAAGATTACGACAATTGTCTTTACCAAATGCTCCAATAAAATCTCGAGCAGAATTTATATTCAAAACACTAGAAAACTTGAAATCATCGGTATCGATGTTGTGTTTAACATCTCGCACGAGAGCAGAGCCTAATGTCGTCCAGAACAATTCTGAAGTTTCCATCGTAACATGCTCAAAAGTTACACTATCCCAAAGAAAAAAGAAATAAAAGTAACAGTTAGACTGCATGAAATGTGACCAGTTAGCTTAAAAGAGAATCAGAACTTACTAAATGCAATTAAGACCTTCATCTTTCAACAATTCTCTAATTCGTTGCACTCGTGTAGACTTTCCAGAAGCCCGTGCACCATACAACGCCACATATTCACCTTTCCAAATCATCGAAGAAAGTTCATCATTTCCCTCTGGTTCAGAATAGTAGAATAAATGACGATCATCTCGCATAAGTGCACTATTAACCGCCCATCTTCTTTTCTTTTCACTTGTTGCTGTAGAGAAACATTTGTAAGAATGATAGAATGGAATATATAGCTACGTATAGAAACAAGAACATTTCTTACTTTCTACTTCCGTATTCTTCCTTTTCCTCTCGAGCTCTAATGGTTGTAATAACAGTTAGAAAGCATATTCGATATTATTAATAAATGACGAAATATATATCATTGTTTCGACTGCAAATTTCTTGTTCGAGAGGTAAAACGTTGGGAGACACTTACCAGTGGCGGGCACTTGTACGAAGATGAGACTTTTGTCAACCGCATCTTGATCCGGAAAATATTTCTTAAAATGGGTGATAGGCACCAACTGTTCGCTATCTTTACAAATTTGTTCTTCAGTAAGATCTTTAAGCTTATCACCGAAAGCGATGTCAGCCTTCCAAAGGTTTAGGTCATTATAGTCATCATTATTAATATATTTTTTTATCTCATCATAGATGAGATACTTTAGGCCTGAAATTTTGAGTTGATCAAATAATACTTCAATTCCATTAATATTGTTTTTATCACAAACGCGAACCGTAAAAGAATCATTAATAGAAGTCTTTCCTAAGAGTATACAGTTTGGTTCCATTAACATTTTGGGTATAATCCTTTAAAGCGATAGAATGATTTGTTAGAGAAAATATTTTTTTTAGGAATAATGATAATATTTTTAGAGAAAATAGAGAAAAGTTTGAGGGTATATATACTTTTCTGAATACATCGTGATTAATTATAAAATGATCTTTATAAGCTATTAATTGGTGACACGAGATATGATATAATGATGTAAATGATATAAGCATAGTAAGAAAAAAAGTTTATAAAATTAACTTGTCGGCAAGCGAAAAAAAGTGATTCATACGATTTTATCGTTACTCAGATTGCATTCACGAGGTATTTATTAATTCCTCGGTTGTACAACAACAATTAGTAGCCAATAAAATTAATTTTAAATTATGTCATAAGGCGTTTTCTCTGATAGATTTTACGTATACAACTTTTTTTTCTTATTCCGACCCGTCGTGCTATTTTCTCCGAGCATGAACCTATCGCAGTTTAAGAAGTGTTGACGAAAAAATTATTAAAGTCCGGACGAGACACTTCACAATTAAGGTATGAATGAAATATATTTTTTTCGGCTGTGACTGTGCATTTGCAAGGGAGTGATTCATAGCTTGTAAAGCTAATCTCTATTTTTTTGTTCAGAAATTTCGAGGACCTTATTAGGCGGGGAACATACTTTCGGTGAGTTTTACTAAGGCCAATATTGTTAACTTATTTCTGACTCTTCTATGCATAAACTAACGACCATTTTATTCTATCCAGAATATCGACGTTGAGACAAATGAAATTGGATTAGAGTTAATGTTGGGATATGTTAGTATATAGATAGCTTAGATAGCTTAGATGAACGAAACACCGGCAGGCATTAGTATAGAAACACCGTTTCACTTTGTAAAACAAGTCTATGTATCATCGAGTCATGTAATTTTATTTTCTATATCAATAAATCAGTAATTCCGATGAGGATATCACCTCGTTTTTTTATCTATGCTAACGAACTTTTGAATTATCCCATCTCATATAAAAAATTATTATCGAACATGCAATCCATCGATTCATTGAGAGAATTAAATTCCAAGCTCTTAGCTGAGATTGCCGAGCTTAGGAAGGTGAATGCTGAGCTTAAGGACAAGAATGCTGAGAACCCTGATCTTAAAAGGAAGTTTGCTGAGATTGAGTCCGAGAAAGTTGAGCTTAAGGCCAGGATTGCCGAGCTTCTAAGACAGGCTGTGGAAGAGAGTAAGAGACGTGATGTTGAGAATGCCGAACTCAAGGCCAGAATCGAGGAACTAGAGAAAAATAAGACAGTTACCACTAAACTCGAGTCTGAGAATGCTGAGTTTAGAGATAGAATTACAAAAGTGGAACAGAGGCAAATGCTAAATGATACTTCCTCTAATAACAGTTCACCTAACTTCAATTCGGTTGCAGATCAGTTATCCATGGCAACACATCATGAGAAACCGTTAGTGGATAAGAAAATTGATTCTTCATTACCTGAAGAACCGATTCCAGAGGTGATTGCAAAGCAATCGGTATCAGCTGTTAACATATCCGTTATGGACCAATGTGATCAGACGACCTTAGCAGATAAAGAAACAAATGCTTTCTTGGATGAAGTGCATAAGAAAAAGATTAGTGATGAGATTAGACAACGCAATAGGGAGAAGAAACTTCAAAGCCAGAAAACAAAGTATCCTATTTATCTTTTTCCGAGCAATGTGAAGAAAAAGGGCCTATCACCTTCGAAGCAAAACCTGATTCAGAGTTAATTATCAAATCCGTGTTAAAGCATTTCACATACTTGAAATTCCGAAATAATTTTAGAGGGATTGATAATTATAATTTTGCATTTGCTCAGCCGCGGAATTCACCATGTCCTATTTGCGATGGAAAACATGGGAATTATGGATTACATGGCGAATGGTATAGGAATGGAACGGAATATTGTCTTACCTGCAACACTTCAAGCAATAAATTCAAGTTCGCAATTGTAGCATAGACTTCGTAATGTGGACCGGGTATAAGTAATTGCGTCACAGGCATAATCTGCCGGGAATTATCCATTCAATAATTATCAAGATCCCAACCTTTCACGGGATCAGCTAACGTATCCAAGAGTGCATTATGTTCTTTCGCCCCAAATGCATTAGACCTAGAGAATGCGTCGAATAATCTATTTTTTTCTTCTTCAGATATATTTGGAAGACGTCTGGTAAATTCCATGAGTACAATATTCCGATGACGAGCTTCCCGGGTTTGATAAAGCTTTTTCAAAGCATCTTCACCAAAACGTCTTTTATAATCCCATCCGGTATATGTTTTCCTAGGGTCCCAATAATTCTCCTGATCATTATCACTATCTTCTTCGTTGATGTCAGATTCATTATTGTCGTCATCATCCATGTTGACGGGTGAGACTTCATTATCTAATAATCCCAAAGCCTCCAAGAATTCGTATATCTCAATCTTATCACCAGCACTAGTGTCAAAATGGGTTTGTTCCATGATGATAATATACCAAAATATCTTATCTTCAATTTAGGTTATTTACCTTCCCTCATCTATGCCCGCTCCACGCTGTAGTAAATATCCAGTATCGGGCAAAAATATGTTACGTCACTAAACACATAATACTACTTCCTAACATCCGCAGTGAATAAAAAAAAATCTTGCCAGAGATATTCTCAAAAATTTATATGTTTCCGCAGTGCTCCTATTTTTAGATCTAGATGTGCTATTTTTGTATTAATGGAGCTAAGATGCCGTCAATCAATAAAAAATTATTCCGGTATATGTCATGCGCAATACCCCCATAATACGTCATTATTACACTTCTCCGCAGTAACTACACATATACTGTTTTGAGTGTCATATAATCACTCCCTCTGGGCTTAGTATCAAGTGATCCTTACACATATGATGTTGTGAGTGTCATACGATACTGTTCCCCTCTGGGCTCAGTGTCAAGTGATTCTCTACACATATGCCATTATGAGTGTCATATGATATTGCTCCCTCTGAGATCGGTGTCAAGTGATTCTCTACACATATGCCATTATAAGTGTCATATGATATTGCTCCCTCAAGGCTAGGTGTCAAGTGATTCTCTACATGTATACAGTGTCATGGAACTGGCAGGGAACTAGGGTGATACATGTGATATGATATACGTCATGCTACAAACCAAGGCGCTTAATCGAATAAAAATGATTTTGGATTTACTAGCATGAAATCGGCTACAAATAGGGTCCCTGAATATACTATGATTGATGTTCGTCATGATAATTGATGTGATAACTACTAAGTTTACTAGTATTAAAATGGTAAAAAGTGTACAGTTACACATATATTTTTAGAAATTTCTATTATTAAGTGTACAGACAGACATGAAATAAAAGAAATAGTGTGATATAAACGTATTCAGGGGCCCTATTATAATAATTCATATTATTTAAACCGTACCTTCAGAAAAAACTTAAGTGGTTATGATAAACTACAAGCAGAAGAAATCATGAAAGAGATTGTAGTTCGCATAACTAACAGTGCAAAAGTTATCCAACGGGTTTGGAGAGCTTTCAAGTTGAGACCTGAAACATGGGCAAAACGAGTTTGGAATATGGTGAGGAATGATGGTACTCCTGACAAGAAGAAGTTTCTATCTCCTCGTGGTAAAAGAGATATTTATGATCCATATGTATGGTATATTGATCGAAAAATTCTAGCTAAAGATTTACCTGAATCTTTTCTGAATAATCTATATAATGGTTATATTCTGCGCGAGTGGGCAGAAAAGAAGAGTGATCAGTTACATAATCAATTAGATAATATAGCATATATAGTTGCTTTTATAGTATTACATCAGCAAGGCCTATAGAATCGTTACATATGGTGATTGGTCTTATATGTTAAAGTGGCTATCAAATCCTGAATATTACCGTATTAATGAATATTATAACAATGGCAACATAAACTTTGTTAAAAGTTCAGAATATGCGCGTTATAGATGTAAAATAACAGGCAAACCATATCCATGTGATTCGCTAAAAATTGACTATTTTAAATCTGAATATGGTTTTACTATCAAGGGAAAGTTTAACATTATAGATTTCTCAGATCCGAATAATAATTGTGAATATGTGTGCCGAGCTTTTCAGGCCATAGATTCTTTATCAAAATAATATAGTATTATATTTATATATAATTATTAGCCAAAGACGCTTTATTTAATAATACAATAAATCATTTTTTTTACTTTCATTCACTTACTCCACTACAATGTATAGGTTATCGCCTAGTGAAATGTATCACCTGCATAATTTATGTGAAATAAAAAAGGTTATGCCTTACGGTGTCCAGTCCAATGATCTTCCTGAATCCAGTCATGTCAATTTTTAGCACAGTCATGTGAATTTGGATCTGGATCATTGAACCTTGCGGTCCAGTGATTCGCTTAAAATTACTTGATCTGATTGATTTTAGAGCTTGACCTACCCAACTTTTTTTTTTACTGTTCGCTTTATAATGAGAGTTATTATAAAAAAATTTTACTATTAAATATTTAATAAGATAATGGTTTAGTAATGATATAGTATAAATTGCTAGGAACCTCTTGTTTTCAATAAATTAAGATGCAATTAATTTTTGTTAAAGTTTTTAACCATTTTATTGTATAAAAAATAGTTATTTAAATCTACAACTAATAATTATTAAATACAAAAAAAAATAAAATGTAGGTCGGTCATGTAAATTTAGTTTGATCTGATTGATCAAAATCACAGGATTCGACACAGTTAATTCAGTCTGATGATAGCGAAGTCTGATCAAAGTTTAAATTCAGTCTGCATCAAAATTCTCATGACTGTGCTAAAAATTGACATGACTGAACTCAGAAAGATCATCAGACTGAACTCAGTAAAGATATACTCTGGGTTAGACCAGCTATGCGAGTACCTTACGGACAATATATGTGGGCTGTGTAACAGAAAATAAACGTGTTTCTGATCCTGTTGAGTGAATATGATGTAATAAGTGATACTCTATGCTTGTGCGATGAAATAATTTTACACATCCAAAAATATTTCGAATTTTTTCCCTAGCAACGTTTAGTAGAATAGCATTTATTTATGAGTTTATTTCTCCAGAGCTACAGGCTATTTCTACTATATGGGATTCACTAATTTCGACAGAAATAATTTATATAACGTTGCCAGGTCTTAGTATTAAGCGGTCAGGTGAAAAAAGTTTGTATATACATATTTCCCAACGCCTTTGCAATATTGAGATCTACAATGCATATTTCGCATGTCTTACTCTTAAACATAAAATTTTGGCGTAAAGTGCCTCACATATTTCTTCTATCTTCCCAAACATGAATGTAAGTTAGAGAGGACATGAATGGGAAATGCAAGACATTTAAAAAGGCAGTATAACGAAAAGGTATTAAAATTTACCATATATTGTTTTTTTTACTTCACCTAACAAGCTTTTTACTAACAATTATCTTCTTATTTTATCTAAACATGAAAGAGTTCCTTTTAACCAGAGAACCCCTTGATATCATCTGAATTTCTATGGCATTATTTGTACGAGTAGAGGAAGGTGAATAGACAGGCAATCTCGAAAAGGAGGTGAAGAACTTTGAAAATATTTTGCAAAAAGTTTTAGAACAAGTCCCCTCAGAGGATATTGAACAAAAAAGAAGCTTCAAAGTTTTGGTATCAGAAAAAAATTAGCTAAACAGGTAAGGCGATAAACTATTTTCATGATGAATATATGGATATGATGACATACTTTTTTTAGGTTTTCTAGTATGGTATAATTGCTAGATGTCTGTTGTAATATAATTACTTCCCGCATAGTAGTAACTAGTTTATACCATATGCTATATATCAAACTTTTGCCAGCACTTGAGACTCTGTGAAAATGGAAACCTAATCTGATCCCACGATATAAAATTTAATGTGTTTGTGAAATGAATCTTGGAAGACTAATTTTTTTAACTAAATTCTAGATTGCAACTGCATTCAAAAATCTATGTTCCCTCTCAGAAATGAAAGCATTGATAATTGACACCGAAGTCTGGCATGAAGATGCAAATACGAATTTACGATCTTTGAAGCGTGATGTTGGACAGTGTATAACTGAGAGTGCTAGTTATGAGAAAACTATGTGGGAGAGAATAGAAACGGAACTTGAGGAAATAAATGTGAAGAATCTTGGATTCAATCATCCGATTTGTTCAGGTGTTCTAGATATCAAGTCAGAACCCTTTTCAAATATGCCTGAGTCAGTTTCTGATATTTTTAAGGAACTATTTTGAAAATATAAGTTAGAACAGAATCATGATATAATGGAAGCTTGTAAAGAATTTATCCAAAATGAAGAATCGAAAATTAACATAGATGAGATTTTGGGTAATATTAATTATGGAGAATGGTTGGACAAGTCCAAAAAATTGCAAGATCTAACAAAATGGATGTTAGAATCAATGTGAGTAACTGGCAAGCAATTCTTGCTAAAATCCGTTTATGCGATTTTTTACTTTGCTTATTAACTGATAAATAATTATAGGCTCAAGGTTTAGAAGTCACCAAAATACGAAGCATATATAAAGAAGGGGAAATCGATAAATGAAGGATCATATATTTGTGAGGTGTTAGCGTCATTATTAAATATAGTGATGAACAATTTACCAGAAAATCTGATAGCATAGGATATATGGTAGGATTAGTTCAAAAGGTTACATTGCAATACTATCATATCTTTTGCTATAATTAATGTTTTCTAAATTAAGGGGTGAAGAAGGAAGTTCAGCTAGTGCCATACGAAAAGGTTCTCGTAAAATTGCCCGAAGAGCCGATTATATGATGGTAGTCCAGCTAGGAAAAAATGCTGAACTTGAAATTATTTATCTTGAGACCGGTAGACCTAATTCCAGTCAAGATAAGTGGATTCGTGATCATAAAAAATTAATACGTTTCTCCAAAGATTCTATTGACACTATGAGAAGCATATTAAAGCTTAAAAAGATATTTAACCAACCATCGAAAAGGCAGAATTTGTCCATATTTACTATTAATATCGCAGATATAACAAATTACTTCTATTTTTTTTACATATTTATAAATTACTCATATTCTGTCTCATCTATTGCTAGGCGATGTTTTAGAACTTTATGTTATGTGGAAAGAATCGGGTATTTATAAGTACTGTTTAATAGAAGAAGCGACAATTCCATTGTATATGACTTCCTCAAGTGCTGTATACCCGCTTATACATGCATTGATGACTCTAAGAACGGCTATTGCATGTACGATTCACAAAATATTATATAGTTCTGACTCTGGGGATAGTGAGCATAGTTCTAGTGAAATGGTAGTAACAGTTACGACCCCCAAAAATTTATAGAATAGAGATTTCATACATGTAATTTTTAATAAGTTATATTATTAATAAAGTAGTGTATTAGATAATAAAAAAATTCTTGGCATTTTCTGAGACATTATGTCCCAAAAAATTTTCTTGGCAAATTTCTAAATCTATAAAATTTCAAAAATTTTTATTATCTATAAGAAATGACCAGTATACTAATGCCATCACACAATGTCATTGTGGAGGTTTAAGGATCAAAGGTCCGCCCCCCACAATGACATTGTGTGTCTCTCTGGTTTATAAAATTAATGTCATTTTTCTACTATACTAGAAGACTTTCTATGACCTCCAGCTTCTTAATTTCTTTATCAACTTTTCGGTTATATTTATAAGTCTAACAAAATAACGTATATCAGGAATTGATTCTGCATGATTTAGCTCATTATTTAGCATATTGATCATTTTAATCTAACCAAAATAAGTCTAACCATCCTAATTTCTCCATAAATAAGTCTAACCAAAAAATAAGTCTACCCAAATAACTCTAACCGCCCTAATTACCCCATAAATAAGTCTAACTGTCAAGTATAAGTCTAACCAAAAATGTGTATAACAGAAATGGTTTCAGGCATGTTAGCTCATTAAATGGCATATCGAAAAATTGTAAATAAGTCTAACTGTCCCAATTCTACCATCATAAGTCTAACAAAAATATGTATGACATGTTTTATATCTATGCGCGTTAGCTTATTAAATGGCATATCAAATTAATAAGTCTAATGAAGATTTGTCCTAATTCTTCCAGCATAAGTCTAACGAACTTTTCTATATATAAGAATGGCTTCTGTACAAGCTAGCTCATTAAATATCATAATTGTTAAATAAGTCTAATGAGATTTTTATCCCAACTTTTCCAAAGCTGAGAATGGGTTTGGTGGAGTTTAGCTAACTGAATAGCTAATCTAACCAATTTTTGTAACGAAAAAATGTGATTCATATGGGCTGATTTTTGGAATTAAGTTAATTAAGTTTATATATTTCAAAAAACAGCAAATGTAAAATATTAGTTATATAAGAATGATGAATCTTTATTGACTGATGCAAATAAAATAAAATAAAACTTATTAATTA
>QZLH01000085.1:127295-141381 GCA_003833135.1 Oehlia diaphana | reverse complement strand
TATCTAGGAAATATGATTTTTTTTACCACAATTGATCAAGATTGTAAAGTTGAGATTGATCCTTTCCGTCCAAATGAGTTGAGTCAAAGAAATTCGAACCCTTTAACAGGAGCTCCTCCGAAACCTGCTGCAAAACGCCGCAAACCAAGTAGAATACTTCGAGAAAATAATACAGTACTGAACACACCGTCCATTGCAAAACGAAAAACTGATCAAATTCGCAAAGTAAAACGTGGTAGTAAAAGTGTAAATATCACTTTTTATTTTATTAATTGATTTACTTCTAAAAAGAAATAAATGTAATAAATAATTTATTTTATAGCAGAAAATTGATGCCTCAAAGGATTCGAATTTACATACCTTTGATTCTTCCATAAACACATTTAATGATTATCCAACTATACATTATAATTCAACTACTTTACCACCTTCAATGCATCCTTCAATGATTACACATCTACCTCATTCTACCACACATTTCCCTTCAATATATAATTCAAATACATATTTTCCTTCACACCTGCCTTTAACATACCCTTCAACACACGCGTCCTTAACATACCCTTCAATACGCCCGCCTTCAACATACCCGCCTTCAACATACCCGCCTTCAACATACCCGCCTTCAACATACCCGCCTTCAAGTTATAATACAAATATAGATTCTTCAGTGTATTTCTCAAATACACAATCTTATTTTGATAATTTTACTAATTAATTTTTGTCTTAATACTTCCTTTACATTTAATAAAGTTTTTTCACTTTAATAAACAATGTTATAAAAAATAATACAAAAAAAAAAAAACTTAATATACTGTTAATAATAATAAGTTCTATTAAAAGAATTAATAAAATTAAAAAAAAAAAATAAAATTTATTTTAATAAGTGAAATGTAAACGAAATTAAAAAAAAAATTTAAATCTATCAAGAAATGTACCAAAATTTTGTGTTACGCTTTTAATCTATCAAGAAAATTGCATATTTAAGTTTCACAACGAAATCTATCAAGAAAATTGCATAATTAGGTTTCACAACGAAATATATCAAGAAGTATACCGCAGACCTATCAAGATTGATACTTTTGCACCACCGGGTCTAGAACATATAGACTGATTAATATCATGTGATCGTGAATCATTCCTCATTACGCGCTAATAAACGATTTTCTAACCCAATAGTCGACAAAAGTTTTTTCACTTGTACAATTCCAAATTGCACAACCATGGCTACGTCTAACACTCGTCTAACACTAGACTTAAAGTACGAAGTTGAATATGGATAAACTTTTGAGTTTTTTGCGAGTCAACTCATCACTTTTCGCCTTAATGTCCAAAATAGATACCGCACGAATATTTCAAGCGAAGATGGTCGGAATGGAACATTCTTGGCTTCCTCAATGAATGCAACTTGAAAACGTTTGGACAAAAAATTGAGGAATATCTTTTATCTCTCGAAATAATCGCTAAAACGGAAGAAGGTAGAAGACGTGAGAAAGCACAAAGACTACATGATAACTATAAAAAGGCGAGTATGATTCTTTGTTGAAAATATAGAAAATATAGAGTAGTGGCGTGGTAGGGGATCTCCGAGATCTTCTATCTTTTAAGTCTCCGAGACGAGCCACAAAACTAATGTTGAGGCACAAGTGACCTCCGAGGTTTCTTGATGTTAAAGTCTCCGAGACAACTCAACATTGGTCCCCAGGGCATTGATAATCGCGTTATCTTTATCTGGTGCTAAGTCTCCGAGACCACCTGAGGGGGTGAATAATAAGATGAAATTCAGGAATAAATCAATCAAGAATATTACTAATTCTAAATTCGTCATATTAGGATCCTCGGCCAGATCATCAACTGGCAAAAGAATGGAAAGAGGACCACGAAATGGTTGATGGACTTTCAATCAACATCCACAATCCGACATTTACAGATATTGGCACTGTGTACGGTGGAGCTGGGACGATTAATGGCGGTACTAATGTGTTTACATCGAGAAAAAGAGATCGGGAAAAGGTACACGTAAGCATTTCCTAACTAGTACTGAGATTCAATAGAATTAACCAGATTGTATTTAATACTTTAGGAGGACGATCATGAGGAACAGACAAAAACTTCCGAACGATCTATTACGCCAGAAAATGAAGAGAACAAGGAGGATGACATGACATCACCATCCACAAAAAAGGTAGCGCACAACTTTAAAGTTACTTGGCGGTGCACTAGTTCACATTAAAAAAACTGACCTAGACATTGCTTTTTTTAATTTAGTCTAGAATAAGTTATGGATCCTCATCCGAAATGGAAAGACTATCTTCACTGGCAAATGATTCGATTTTTGATAATGACGATAGTGAAATCCTGACATCACCATCCACAAAAAAGGTACCGCACAACTTTAAAGTTACTTAGCGGTGCACTAGTTCACATTAAAAAAACTGACCTAGACATTGCTTTTTTAATTTAGTCTAGAATAAGTTATGGATCATCATCCGAAATGGAAAGACTATCTTCACTGGCAAATGATTCGATTTTTGATAATGACGATAGTGAAATCCCTCCTGGTTCGGCTGAGGAAGTTTCTCCCGGGTTCGTGGAAAATGAAAGCCAAGGAATCTTGGAATCGGATAATGACCCCGTATTAGAATTATATTCGCCTGAGGTATTATGCCTTCTGCTTTATACATTATTCTATATATATAAAATATACTTATTTTTGCCCAATCTTCCAGGTGAAATCATTACAACCAGATGAAGTGTTGCTTCGAAAAACCCTAATTGAAATACTTAATAAATACAAAACCAAAGACCACCCATTAGGAAAGACCTTTATGGACTCTAGTTTTCTTAATAACATCATTGATCTAACCGATAACGAAACGAAGCACGGAATACAATCTACATTGAATCTTGATCAAAAGCTATATATTGATAAAGTATTAGAAAAACATGCTTGGATTCCGACGCTTGAATTTAAAAATTATTGTGATCAATTCACAGAAGATGTCTGTAACCGAGCCAAAATTCCAACTTTAGTTCGAAATCTTATATTGAAGGATATTTTGATCCATTTCTACACGAAGGATATGATATTGCGCATGATATAATGAAACATTTGTAGGTGGCTAAACTATTTATCCAGGATCACGTGACTGCCGTATTTAGCAATTCCGGCTGACACTATGTATCTGGCCAGAATTAGCTCAGGACCGACAATTGAATTTTCTTACGGAAAAAAGGCCCCTGATAGTAAGGAAACTAAAGATGATGTCAAGCTTGCCCGTAATGCAACCCGAATCCTAAACAAACTATTAGATTCTGTTCCATGTAAGAAGGCGCGTGTATACACGATTCAATGCGTGAGTAAGTATCACAATATGGTAAAAAAAGTTCATGGTTTTTCAATTCCCTTCAGTTTTACATAATTTTTTTCCTTTAAGATGGACACATCCATATACGATATATGGTTCGACCCCTCCCCTCAGTATATCTTTACGATGAATTTGCGTGCATTAAAATTCCAACCTCATTTGATGACATGGAACAATTCGCAATAGACATGAAAATTCTGATGGATTTACAGGTAACAAATTGATGATGAATATTTTCATAGAGGTCCTAGTAGGATATTAAAGGTGTTTTATTATTACAGAGTGACGTTTTAAAAACCGTAAAATCAGTGAATAAGCCTGTTAAATGTGAGAATGTGTATAAATCTGAAGTTGAAATCACGCCAAAGAAGTAATATAAAATAAGTAACAATAAACAAATAAACGTCTATAATAATCTGATATATTTTAGACTACTTACATCTGAACGTCTAGTATTTACTCCCTTTCTTTTTGTCCAACTTTGATTTGTTAGAATCTTGCGATATTTTCAAATTATCGCATTTGTGATGATGTAATTGTTGTAAAACATACTTAAGTTCTGTAAGAGTGTATGTCATTTTGTTATGTAATGCATTATCAATCGCTAATATAATTTTTTTCGATACATTATTGGAAATTTCACTCCATTTCTTTTTGTGATCGAGCAATAGTGAAGGGTCAAAGCAAAAGAGAATTTGCACTATTTCATCCTAAATTTACAAAATAAAAAATAAATAGATTAGTGATTAGTTATGAAATCCGAATTTGGAAAAAGTCATGATACCTATACCTTAAAACTCTTGAATTGTCCTTTGGTCATTTTTTCTAGTAGTTTACGGAATCTTTATTTGTAACCACCAGGTGGTTCAGGTAAAACTGAAATAGTTCAGTCTTTACCAGCAAGAGATTGAGATAGTAACGCTAATTGTGTGGATTGTGAGGATTGCGATTGAGCCTTTAAACTACTAATTTCACTAATAAGATAATCAAGAGTCAAATAAATTTTTGCAATTTCTATCATATATAATTATATACAAATAAATTAATAAGAATAATTCTATATTCTAATTAAATTTAATATATTATATTATTTTTATTAATACTATCGCTTCTTTCACATTTGCTGCAGCCATCACTTCTACTTCTACTGCTGCAGTTGTTACTTCTGCTGCGGTCTCTTCTTATATTTCTTTCACAGTGGTTTCTTCTTATACTTTTTTTACAGTTGTCATTTTTTTGACTTTTGCTGCGTTCACTACTTCTATTTCTTCTATGGTCATTCGGACTGAAAGTGCATTAAGATTTTGATCGTGCGTTATGATCATCTGGACTAAAATGAGATATCAATCATCTTTTCAGGTTCGTGATTAAAGTAATTATGTTGACGCATAAATATTTTTTGAAATAGATAGAATTTTTGATTATGGAAAAATTTTTTTTTTTTCTTTTTTAAAAAAGAAAAGTTGAAAAATCAAATTTAGGTCAATTGATTCTTTATATACTTTATCTACTTTATCAAAATAAACTTTTTTATACTTTTCTTATTATTGCATAGTACTGTAACGAATATTTGATCAACTAATGTTGATATATAATCCCATTTAAATTTGATTATACACTTTACTTTTATTATTATGTAATATAAATATTTTATATTTAAAAGTGCAAGCAAAAGTATTATAAATTTATTACTGATAATTGATATATTTTATATATAAATATATCTCTTGCAATTATTAAATTCTCGCTAAAACTTTAATTACAATGGTCACAAATCAAAAAAAAACTTTTGTAAATAACACAAATGACATGAACAAACCTTCGAAAAAACAGCATACACTGGTTTTAAGTATCTTTAAATCACGTTCAAGACAATTTATGACATGTGACTGTAATAAATGTAAAGGTCGTAAAGTTGATCTACATACAAGAGAGTTGCATATGAGAGAAAGAGAATTACCAATAAGAAGTGAATCTTCTAATATGGTAACGGAAGGGGGAATAAGCCAAATAAATGCTCTATATGATCCTATGGAACTAGACGAAATAAATATTAATGATGTTGATAGTGATACCGATTTTAATAATAAATAAGTGTTTAGCTTTCTTGTTAAAATCCAAAATACCCTAAACAAAAACAATCAAGTAGTCATGTTAGTTTTCCATTAGTTGTAACTGAACAGCTCTTGTATAATAGTGAAGAAAAACAAGCCACCAACGAAGATGAAGATGTATATTTTAATGAGTATAAAAATGATGATGATGACTTATTGGGGTAATATGTTAATTTTGATACTCCAGAATATGATGGTAGAATTAAAGGTGTTGAATTACCCATTCCAGATATTAATACAGGATTTACATGGATTGTATATTGGATTTTTAAGTATCAAGAAAGATACCATTTACCTAATACAGCTATTGATTCCCTTTTAAAATTTGTTAGATATATACTGGTCTTAATTGATGAAAATACCTATTCAAAGTTTCCGAAAACTTTGTATATGGCATGTAAATTATTCAGCATTGGCAATCAATTAATTAAATTTGCAACTTGTAAAAAATGTTGCAAATTATATGCAATAAACACTGGTAAAAAATAGTCTATCCTACGCATATCCTACATATATCATACATATATCGGGTATTCAAAATATAGAAAATCATACACAAATAATAACCATATCATATACATATTGGATACTTATATATATTGTATACCTATCAGGTACTTAATATATGTATGATATATACTGTATATTAGTACCCGATATGTGTATGATATGTGTATTATTTGTGTATGATTTTCTACATTTTGAGTACCTGATATGTGTAAGATATGTGTAAGATAAATCATTTTTTTACCAGTGAAAAGATTTGCTGATTGATCAACTTTATTATTGCATATTTTAAGATTACCTAAACCACTTGATGAGTAATTTAAGATCTTATTGTAATAATATTATTACAAAGCAAATTTTCACAAATCAAGAAATAATATTTAAACCATCACTTATTTTTCCCATTATTAGTATTAAACGAAGACTGCAACAATTATACAATATAAAAGGATTTGAGAAATCGTGCAGGAAGTGGACCAATTGACCTAACAATGAAAAAGAATTGGCAGATATTTTTGATGAGAGAATTTGGAAAACTTTTGAAGATCCAAATAATAGCCAATTATTTTTTCAACATGAAGTAACAGACAGTTATTTGGGAATCATGATGAACCTTGATTGGTTCTAACCCTTTGACAATTCTCAATATAGTGTTGGAGTAATATATGGGATCATATGCAACTTTCTGCAGAGTAAAAGGTTTAAGGTTTCTAATATAATTACTTTAGCAGTAATTCCTAAACCTAATGAGCCAAAATTACATCAATTGAATCATTATTTAGTTCCAATTTATTGAGTTATGAGAAGGAATTAATCTGTCTAGTATATATGAAAATCCAGTTGGCAAACATATATGAGCTGCAATTATATGCTGTGCATGTAATATACCAGCTGCGAAAAAACTTTGTGATTATATATTTACATGTGTAGCTTGCTACAGATGTTAAAAATTGGCTGATTTTAACATTGTAAATCAGCCAAATTTTGGAAGTTTTGACAATATGGAATAATAGTTTGTGTCAAGAAATGTTGAAAAAATGAGAAATAGTGCAGTTTTATGGAAAGAATGTAAAACAGAAGATGCATGAAAGAAATATGTATCTGAGACATTAGTGCTAAGGTTGCTTGCCGAAACCTAGGGGTTTAGGCAAGATGGCGTTTTGCCGAAAAGCGAAATTCTGCCAAAACTATATTAAAGTTATATTAAAAAACTGGCGAAATTTTGGAAAAAGGCGAAACTGCCAAAACTTATTATAAATGCCAAAACTGCTGAAATTCTGCCAAAACTATAATAAATTTATAGTAAAATTTTGACGAAACTAATCGTAGAATTTTGAAGAGATTTAGACAAGCAACCTTAATTAGTGCGATAGTCAGAGATATACTGGCTTTCATATTTTGACCCTATTCAATTCCTTATTGTTGATCCTATATATTGCTTATTTTTGGGCATTGCTAAATAGATCATCACTGATTATGGATTGAAGAAAGATGATTAATATCAGAAAACTTGACTACCATACAGAAACAAGCTAATAAGATAAAGTTACCATTAGATATTGATAGAATCTCAAGTAAAATAATGATGGGTGAAGGTTTCTCAGGGTTTACAGCTACTAACTAATAGAAAAATTTTATCCTTATATATACTACTTTTATTACTTGGAATCTACTTAAAAATAATGATAGAAAAATATTAAGTTACTTTATACAAGTATGCAATATTCTTACATGTTGTATTATTTCAAAAGCTGGGTTAAAAGAAGCACATAAATGTCTTTTATCTATGATAAAATTAGTTGAAAATAGTTATAGACCAGGAAAAATAACATTAAACATGCATTTATGTTTACATATATGTGAATGTGCATTGGACTATAATTCACTTTATGCATTTTGGTGCTATAATTTTGAACGAATGAATGGATTGTTAGGTAATTACTTTGATATACTTATAATAAATATTCTGCTATTTAACCAGATTTTTTTTACAGGCTCATTGCAAAGCAGTAATCAGAACATAAAGCCAGAATTGCTCAAAATCGTTTAAAATTATTCCTATCTTGATAAGCTATTATCATATTCCAATAAAAACCAACATCTTTCAGAATATTTGCCTTATATCGCTCATAAAGAAAAGGTCAGTAGTCTTGCTTATGATGATTTTGACTTGTTGTAATATTTTGAATTTTTATCAATGTTAAAGAATGTTAAAGAAAAAGCAGGAATAGGATCAGAACCTTTTTCAGGAGCATTGCTTAAGCCAAAAAAAGAAGCAAATCTTCCACAAAATATATTAAAATTACTGATAGAGTATTACAATAGTGCATATAATAATTACTTTTTCATAAGCTTATCAGATATTCATAATGTATTACCAGAAGTAATAGGAGTTTTACCAAAAGTCACTAAGTTCGGTAGATTAAAAATTGGAGTAGAAGTGATTGGCTCAATATTTTCAGCAAGACATATAAGATCGGTAAATGTACTATCTTAATATTTTAGATGATAATCATACAATCGATAATTATCCTGGTCAGGTTCAGTTTTTTTTCAGGACCCCGGATATCTCCAAAACAGGTCATAAGTCACACTTTTGGCAAATTGGCCCATTTTTCAGAGGCTCAAAAAATCGTTTTTTGTAAATATCTCGGCATCCAGTGGTCCAATTTTGATGAACTTTTTTTTAAATTGTAGAGCTAATTGAGGGCTATAAAATAAAAAATGTTCATTAAAATTGAATTACTGGATGCTGAGATATTTACAAAAAACGATTTTTTGAGTTTCAGCAAAAAGAGGTGTTTTTGGCCAAAAGTCCATTATGACCTTTATATTAGATATCCAGGGTCCTTTTTTTTCGAGCATACAATTCACCTAAAAACTCACTATTTAGCTTTTGTAAAATGGTATAAGAAAACAGAAAATTGTAAATATCAATTTCATTGTCAAATTAACAATGATGATTTGAATATTTGTAATATTGAACTGTAGGAGAATGAATTTTATAAATTAAGTCGAGATTGTATCATACCTATACACAATATTTTAGAATGATTTCAATTGTTGCGAAAAAAATGATAATTGGTAAAAAAAATACTAAAAGTTATTTGTCAGTTATCCCTATAAACAGAAAAATACATATATAATAGAATAATAAACTGCTTTATTATTATTATCCAATGTTTGTAAATATTATATATGATGTATAATAGTTTTGTTAATAAATTAATAATAAAATTTATTGGAATACTGAGATTGCTGATATTTCTAATATTAGGAAACGGTAAACTGTTGTTAAGAATTTTATTTATTATAAAAAGTTTATTTGGTGAATATAATGATAATAATTATATAATAATAAAGTAATAGTAAAGTCTTAATTTTATATTATAATAAAGCATTTCTTTGTATCGACATACCTGATATTGTAAAAATTATTCTGTGTAAAAAGACAAGACACATCTATAGCTAAAAAGCCACAATAGTGAAGATATCTACGAATTTTATTAGTACTTCTATCATAAAAATGGAAAATAAAATTTTAAACTACAGTACTATTTGAAAGCGAAAACCAATAGAAAATAAAACTTCCAAATATCGTCAGAAATGCATTGTAAGCAATGTGAGAAAAATCATTAAAAAAAATGGCAGAAACTGAAACGTGTATCGCACATGTAAATGTAAATAAAAATGGTTAAAGTTAGCGTCAGAAATCAACCAATAATGTAAAAGGCATTTAGAAAACAATTGTTATATTCAAACTATTAAATAGCAGCAGTTTCAAGCACTGGAGTCACAACAAGATCAAATCAATGTGGCATCTTCGCTTTTGTTTTGTTCTCTTTTTTTTGTCTTGTGATACAAATAATATTTTTCATCTATTGTACTTATACAAGGAAATGTTAATGCTACCACAAAAAAAAGAAACAAAATAAGTTTTCATGAGAAAATGATATAGATTTAGGCAAAGTGCTGTAATAAACTACACCAAAAATGTGCAAGAATTCGCCATTCACTTCTCTTGAAATTTATCATTATTAGAAGTACTTATTGTATGTTACCTATCGGCAAATAACCTGGTAGGACTTAGAGATTTTAAAAGTTTGTTGTACTAAGGTCACTCATGCATTGTGTTGGTTAGTTGAAAGAAAATAATCATTATTACAAAGATATGATAATTATAATCAATAATGAATTTCTTTAATCCTCACCTGTCAATGGTTCTATTGATGACCAAAATACTTAAATAATTGCTAAAGATTTGGATCATGATGAGGAGAATGATGTGATTACACGCACCTTCGTTTTGGTTACCTAAAAAAAAGAGAAATCAAAGAAATCCCATGTGTCCAAAAGCCTATCTAAAAAAAAAGATAAATGGAAATATTAATAAATATTTCATTAAAAAGAAAGTTCATAAATACTTCCACTCTTATCAAAATCCATGTTTTTAGATATTTGAAGAAATCGTCTAAAAAAGATAAAAATGTTTCATCAAAGAAATATTCTAAGAAACTTCATACTAAATTTCTTAAAAGGAATAAATTAAAAATAAACTAGCCCAGATTCTATCAGGAAATTTTTTGAGGTGCAGATTTGTGCAGATCTGCAAATGACATTTGCCACCATTTCTGCACAGATCTGTGATCCTGCTGGAAGACTTTGAAGGAAAAAATTTTATGATTTCTGCGCAGAACTTCAAAAAAACAAAGTTTTGCAAAAATCTTCAAAATTAAATCTGTGAAGAATTTCAAGAACTAAGTTCTGCAAAAATCTTCAAAAATTAAATTTTGCGAAGAAATTCAAGAATGAAATTCTACTAAAAAATAAATCACTATTCACTACAGTCATTATATATTGTATTTTATGTGAGTGTTAATTTATTTAATAAAAGTATTACAAATTGTATATACAAATTAATTATTAAACTACACTAATTAACCCCTCTTTTCTATACTACAAATTTAATGGTTTGAATATTGTTTCAGTTGGTACAATTCCAATAAACAATGGAAACCTATAAATAAAAAAATTTCGAAGCAAACAGCTTCGAACCTATCCAAACCTATAAAAAAGAAAAGAACAGTTATAGCATAAACTGTTCATAATATTTTTTTAAAAAAATAATTATAAATAAAACTAAGATTCGTATTTACAAATCTTGGTTCCTCTTTTTCTGAAGATCCTGAAACCTAAAATAAAAAAAAGAATGGTTATTAGTAACCGTTCATTAATAAATAAAAAAAAATAAAAAAAAATAAAGTTTCGTACTTATGAAACTTTGGGTTTCATTCTTTGGAAGCCCACCAGATCTAAAAAAATAAAGAAAAGAACAGTTATTAATAACTGTTCATTAATAAAATAAAAAAAACAAAAAAAAACAACAGTTTCATACTTACGAAACTTTGGTTTTTATTCTTTGAAAGCTCACCAGACCTAAAAATAAAGAAAAGAATGGTTATTAGTAACCATTCATTAATAAAATAAATAAACAAATAAAAAAATAAAAGTTTTGTACTTGTACTTACGAAACTTTGGATTTTTGTTCTTTGGAAGCCTACCAGACCTAAAAAAATAAAGAAAAGAACAGTTATTAGTAATCATTCATTAATATAATAAAAAAAAAACAAAAAAAAGAAACTAAGATTCATATATATACTTATGAAACTTAGTTTTTTTCGTTCTTCAGAACTCGGAAGCCCCTTCTGAGATGCCAAACCTATAAAAAAGAAAGAAAAAAAATGGTTAATAACCGTTCATTAATACTGTAAAAAATAAACTAAAAAAAATAAACCAAGTTTTGAACTTACGAAACTTGGTTGAGAGGACATCCGAACGACTGAAACCTATAAAAAAAGAGACAAAGAATGGTTAATAACTGTTCATATTAAGAAAAATAAAAAGAAACTCCAAAGAATTCATACTTATGAATCTTTAAAGTTTTTATACTTTAGAAGCCTACTTAAAAGCTGAACCTAAAAAAAAAGAAAAGAACGGTTAGCAACCGTTCATAATATTAAAAAAAAAAGAAATAGAACCAAGATTCATACTTACTTACGAATCTTGGTTTCTTTCATTCTTTGGAATTCAAAAGCAACCCAAACCTAAAAAAGAAGAAAGAACGATTATTAACTTCAAAACTCGGAAGTCCACCCGAAACCTATTAAATAAAAGAAAAAGAACGGTTAGTAACCATTCGTTAATATTACAAAAAAAAAATAAAAATAAAGAACTAAGATTCATAGTTACAAATCTTAGTTTTCCTGATCTTCGGAAACCTACCCAAATTCTATAGTTCAACCAATACTGGCGTTCTACAAAAAAAACAATGAAAAGAAATATTAATTCGTTTCTTAAATTTAAAAATAAAAAAACAAAATTAAAAACAAAAAATATAAAATATATGTAAGTTTCAAAACGAAACTTACATTACTTCCAAGAAAAAGAAGCAGAAAGGGTAGAATGAAAGGGAAAAGGAAGGATGAAGGGGAAGGGAAAAACGAAGGGGAAGAGAAGGACGAAGGGGAAGGGAAGGACGAAAGGGAAGAGGAAGGATAATAGGGGAGGGACAAAATGGAAGAAGAGAAAGGAAAGTTTAAAAAAGATGATCCTTTTTTTTCATTTTTTTTAAACTTTTGATATGCAGAACACATGACGTTTAATTAACTGCAGATTCTGCAATTTCACAGAACTTCGCAGAAATATGTAAAAAAAATGCAAAAAAAATGCGGAAAACTGTGAATTTTGCAGTTCTTCACAGATCTGCACCCTAAAAAATTTCCCAATATCTCCCATCTAGAAAAAAAGAAAAATTAAAATTTGAAGCGTTAGAAAACGTTTTATTAAGATAAATAATTAAAAAATAAAAAATTATTTATTAAATAAAACAAGTAAAGAAAAAAAATGACTAACCGAATGTCATGCCCAGGAAGGCTGAAAGAATATCTAAGTCTAACAGCGTCTCTATAAAAAGAGAAAAAGAAATGTTTTTATAATCTCTTAATTAAAAAAAATTTCTTAAATTTCCAATTTACTTTGGGAGTTAGTGATTCTACAAAAGTTGCAAAAAAAAAAAATTTTTCCTTCCCTACGAACTGTCAATTTGTACTAATTATAAAATATCAGATGATTATCATATGACATATCAGAAGATTGATTAGAGCTCTGAAATCTGATCTGACAGATTGGGTGACCCGACAGGTTGACCTGAAATATTCAGGTCAGGTCATCAAATTCATGACCTGACACGGGTTAGATCAGTGCTGGTCGGTACCCAACCCGACCCGTTAACCTAACATATATCTGGGCCAAATAAATTAAATAATGCTGAAACTTATAATGATTCCGATATTTTTATATGTAAAATCAAAAAAAAATGCTGAAATTATCAGTTTTGGCATTTTTACATGTAAAATAAAAAAGAAAAACACCGAACTAATGATTCTGGTATTTTTACATGTAAAATCAAAAAAAAATGCCAAAACTATCAGTTTCGGCATTTTTACATGTAAAATCAAAAAAAAATACCAGAACTAATAATTCTGGCGCTTTTACAGGACCTTGGAATACACTATTAAGAACCATGTTGTACACCTTTAAAAAATTTTGAAAAGTTTCATCATACTGTAGTACAAATTTCCTTTTTAGGTGATCATGTGTAGCTACTTTTGTCGTACACTTATAGTCAATGAAAAAAAAGCTTTATTATACACTTATTTTATAATAAAGAAAATTTAGGTGTACCTTTTTAACTATAATAATTGTTTAGTATTTTTTTGCGATTTTATATATAAAAATGCCAAACTATTATTAGTTTAGCATCTTTTATATTATAATAAATAAGAAAAAATATTATTTAATTACATATAAATTACATATATATAAAATTTGATAGTTAATATAATGATAATTATAAGTATATTTGGAATTTTGTTTAATTATCTTGGATGTACATTTTAGCTAAATTTTGATATAAATATTAAATGTTTGTCATACAAAATAAAAAATTTCTTGCTGATGTCGTACATTTGGGCAAAATTTTTTTGTACACTTTGACAATTTCTCAGACGGAATTTACTATATAAAAATTGTTCATAT
>QZLH01000085.1:65797-94656 GCA_003833135.1 Oehlia diaphana | reverse complement strand
CACAAGACTTTTAAAAAGAAAATTATTTACTTAAATTGCACCATTTGAATTTTAACCAAATATGGAAAATTATTTTCATATCGCCAAATTTAACTATAAAGTCAAACAGTTTGTCGGTGCAGCAAATAATTTGAATTTCGCAGTTAACCTTAAACGTCAAATGATTTAGCTTTTACGTTTAAACATCTGTCCAGTCCGGCGTGCCATAAGAAACAATTAAAATGACACAATATTTCTGCGTATTAGAGTTATTGATAGGCGTCTCAGTTTCCACTTTTAGATAATTACATCCCAACGCAAAAGTTCATCATACCTAAAGAAAAGGACTTTACGAGTTATTGTATGACATCCACATCTGTATCCGCATAAGGGCGTTTTTCTGTAAGACCTTTCCACATAAATAATCGGTATATCTTTGATAATATAAATGACTTAATGACTTACTCTCTAGCAAATCTTGCACGTCTTTTTTATTCTTTCTCCAATTCTAATCTTAATAATTTTTCGTCAAAACGTTTATATATTTCTATATTTTCTTATTCTTTTTCAAGTCGAGCTAACTGTTACAATTCACCTTTTCATCAACTTGATCACCTTAGGCAGACTAATAATATCAAACATTTTTACAAAAATGTCGGACGAATTCATCAAACCATCTGAATTAGTTGAGATTATAAAAGATACTACTAAAGTTCCTGGAAAAGATTATTTGGTGGTTGATGTTAGAGATGATGATTACGAAGTAAATACTTGTCAGTTATTTAAAATTATATTTTATTTCAAAAATTCTGAACAATATTCTTCTCAATCTATTTTCTTTGTAATCTTCCTTCAAAATAGGGGGGTAATATACCAAATAGCATTAACAGCCCTTCTAATAAATTTCATGATGATGTTAATGATCTTATTTCCAAATACAATCAAGGTAAACTATCAGAATATTTTTTATTTAATCAAATAAATCTTTATCTTCTTACTTTCTGTTATTTAGTACCTAGAATAGTTTTCACATGCGCTTTATCTCAAGTTCGTGGGCCAAGATGTGCAAGAATTTTCAAAGAAGTAACAGAAAACACAAAAAAAACGGGAACTAATCAAAAAGTTCAAGTATTACAAGGCGGAATCAGTGAATGGCAGAGTCAAAATAAGGCTGATCCTAAACTAATTGAAAATTATGATCCTGATTTTTGGGAAGATTATTAATATTATATTACTTGAATCGTGCTATTCCTGAGTCAATAATTGCTTTTCTATCAAGAGGTTTATTTATTCTACAATGTTAATAAAGTTTTGACTTTGAATTACTTTGCACAATATTTATTCAAGATCAAATTATGATTAAAAGATTATGATAAGAAATCATTGCTTATATTTATGAACATAAGAAGAACAATGAAATCATCCAAATTATACTACAAATAAAACATAGTAACTTTGACATTACTCCCTTCAAAAGCTTCTTTAATAGCATCTTTAACATAACTCAAAGATAACCCATCCAATCCAGTTCCAATCCGAGGAATACTTAAACCTCTAACACTAAGTTGTTCACACAACTTTCTCAATTCCACCAAACTTGTTTCAAATTCTTTACGATCAGGTTTATCGTAAACATAATATTTAGTAATTAAATAAAAAATATAACGATTATCACGTTGAAGATAAGCAACTTGACCGACTTTACGTTGTTGAGCTCTCAATTCATTTAATCCTTCATATTTTTTCTTGAAAATATATGCGATACCTTTACCCATTCTAAGATCTTGAGATACGCAATGAGCTAATGCGTCAGTTGGTGGTGCATCAGTGAATAAGTCTCCTTGTCGTTCTGTTAAAGTAAATTTTTCAACTGATGTTGTCGATGATAATGGAGTTGCAGGAGTTGGCGGTGGAGCTGGGGTTTCTTGCGGCGGGGGAGTTGAGGGATAAGAATAAGTTGTATCAGACATCTAAATAATACAATTCAAATAAAAAATTTTTTAGAAAGTATCTCAATTATAATGCAAACTTTTTTTTTTAAAAAAAAAATGACAAGGTGCGGAAATATCGTACATTAAAAAAAAGTTATTTGACCTGAATATTTATATTAGTAATGAATTATTAATTTTTAATATCCAAAATAGCTGAAAATTATTTTGAAAACAGAAAAGTGTATATTTTTTACCTTTATGAATATATAAAAAAAAAGAAAATTAGAATTTTGAGAATTTTGAGATTGATATCGATCAAGTTAGATTATGAATCAACATCGATTTTTTTTTTAAAAAAAAACTAATTACCTTTATATGACACATACGAGAAAATCACGTGATTTTCTACGACGCGTCCAGAAGACGTTTATTTTATTGGTTCGATCTGACATTAAGATTCGGGGATTCGATCACACTCCTTTTCGATCAAATCTGTAGAATCAAAAAATCATCGTGACTATCGTGACTACCGTTTTTGACCAGAACGATTATCCTATTTGAATTATGTGTACCGGTAATTATAGATCATCCTGAAATTTACAAGGAAATTCCACTTTATTCGATCACATTGAAGTAATCATTTGAAATCACATGTTAGATATGGTAGTCATTTTTCCGTTTTTCCGTATATAGTTAGATTATCGATACATTTTTTTTTTATTTTATCTATTATGCTTAAAGCAAGAAAATTTGAATGTGAAAATTTATTACACGATTAGGTATCTTCAACTACTAAATATACTAAAAAAAAAAAATTTACAAAATAAGTAGTATTTAAAACTACAGTAATTACGTAGTTTTCATATACATGTACATTTTAACCTCCAAAATAAATGAAGGACAGAAAATATTATTATTATCTTTTAATCTCGCCAACTCTAACGTCGTTCATCCCGATTTGATTATAACCAGAGCAGCATCAAATTTACTGCGTCAAATTCCTTCTTCTTAATTTTTGTCTATTTGTATTCAAGTTAATTATATCTACAGTATGTGCGCTTTTTGGTGACGTTAACATTCGCCAGCGATGTAATTGTTTATGAAAAATATTCACTCAAACGCTTGCATTTCCATTCCCAATCGACCCGATTGAAATAGTTTTAATGCTATCAACCAATTCAATATTCTCTTCCTCAAAAAACCATTCACCTAAAATAACACCTCCCAAAATAGCCAAATTTAAAACCTCCGGAAGTGACTCGAACAAATAAAAGACCCAACTATACTTATTAATCTTATCGGTAGGCGGAGAGAAGATCATAAAAGTTCCGTAAACCAGCTCAATCAATAATAAAGCTCCAACAATATATAATACCAAAACCTTTAATTGTTTGTGTATAGGTATATTACTATACTTTATTGCGAAATATGTGACAAGAAGCATATAAAGTGATACGCTAATTAAGAAACTTATCATGGAAAATTTTATTATGGTATCACCTTTTTCTATTGAAGTGTCCCATTCGTCAGACATATCTGTATTGAATTCTTTTATTGATCCTACTACGAATAATGCAGAAAATGCTGGAAGAAGGCATTCTGCCGTTTTTAAGGTGTAATGTTCATAATTTGTTAATTTTGAGCGCCTTCGTGAATTTGAATTACTAGCCGTAAATTGAATTGCATTTGAGAGAGTAAGAATCCAATCCTCTAAAAGAATATATATTGCTAAAATTATTATGAAAAATGCGCCTGCAGTGAAAATTCCCGAAGATATCGCAAGTTCAAATGAATCTTGGTTTTTTGACCATGCAATCCGTATAATAAATAATACTGTTCTTAAAAAACTAAATATGAATAATAATTTGTAGACACGACGTCGGGTTTGTATTATACGAAAAAGGTGAAGGCTTGATGCAAGCAGGAAAAGGATACTAAAAATGATTGAAGGAAATAAAGTTGGTTTTGAAGTTATGAAAACAAATGGCGATGGCGACATAGCTTTACTAATATTAATGTAAAAAAATTTGAAAATTACAACTGAAAGAAAAGAAATTTTTTTTTATTTAAATTGAATTATTATCCATTAAAGGTATAAGTGTACTAAAATAAACCATTTATATAATCGTGTTCTACCGAAAATCATTCAATAAAAAAACCATATATCTTAAAGAGTAAAATTATTTTGAAAGATATTATTATTTCTATTTCTTTTTTAAAAAAATTTTTTAATCTGAATTTCAGGCGTCCAAAAAAAAAAAAAATATATATATATTATTTTTTCCATTTGCGATTTATGGATCCTATAAGTACTTTTCTTGGCATCACATGATTTAATAATGCCAAGCAAAAAAGTAGACCTATTAACGCCAATATTAAAAAAAGCAGGTTTGTTCAATTAAGGAAACTAGTGTAAAGAAAAAAAAGGACTCCAATATAAATAATTTGCCAAGCTATTTCACGTGATTAACGCGATATAAAAGGACAGTTTTTTTTTTGATGTGATATTAATTGTGCAGATTCGAATTTCTTGGCAACAATTTTGTGTTCGTGGCGCAGAAAATTTAAATTTTCGTGGCGTAGTAAATAAAAGTAAAAAAATGATTGGCGAATTGTGATCATTTATCATATTCTTTTATCACTGTTATAAATGAGTTTAACTCATATAAAATTTAATGAAAATAAATTAATCCAACTATACAATATGAATGACTAATTTCATAAATTGCCAAGAACTTTACAATAATCGTATAAAGATACGCGATTTTTCTCTCCGAAAGATGAAAGGTTTAATGACGAAATTTAGTATCACAAATAAAGTTTTCACGAGTAATCATCGCACATGTTATCATTTACAATCCTAAAAGGATGAAATAATTTATCCATGGGTAATTTAAAGGCTTATTTAGAGTATTAAAATGAGTTATCTATTGGATCTACATAGAACGAATTGTGTAATTTAAAAAAAATTATCAATTTAATGAGATGCTGATCTCATGCGCGTCCCTATTCTTATTCTTCTGTAATTCGATATAACCCTCGGTACTCGATATAGTTTAGTTTTTTTTTTAAATGAGAATACTTGTACGCATTTTATCAGACACATATACAGTACATTTATTTTTCTTTTTATTTTGGACGCCACTTTAAAGATGCACTTAAATAAAAAAAAATGGTCTAATTATCAGATGATATAAATAATTACTCTGTAAAAAAAGTCAATCCGTTTTTTATATTCCATCTTTTTTCCGCAAAAAGCTGATATTCCGGAATTAATAACCTTATGTCACGGAATTTATCGAATTATTTTCATTTTCTGTGAATGAATCTGTGAAAGGCTCATTTTTACGGAGTTTTTACAGAAATAACGGAATAAATTTTTTATAGGGATTAAAAAATGAGGAATAAAATATTAATTTTATTACTTTTAAAATATAATTTTATACAAAAGAAGATGAGATTATAATTGAATGAAAGGAAAGATATTTATGTTATACCAATTAAATAGCAAAATACATTTTTGCATATTACAGTTAAATTCAAAATACAATATTTAATATGCCTGAAATATAATGATAAATTATAATAGCCATGGTTATGTATTATTATAAAAAACCAATTTCTGATAAAAACTCTTTCCCATTCCAAATAAAACTTGTAATATTACTAGTATTTCTAAATAGACTGAACTTATCTATTACTTTTATTTTTATGTTAAATAACTTATTTGCTTTTATTCTTTTAAGTAGGTTTGAGTCTAAGTAAGATAATAACTGCCAGTAAAAATATTATAACAATTACTGTCAAAATAGATACCTACAATAATCATGATATTTACGTATTAGGGCAATGACATATATTAGCTAATATTTTAGAGTAAAAGAAAATCTTAGGTTACACATAATATAAACTATGTAAAAAGGTTGTGATTGGTCATAAAATCTTACCTGGGGGTGGGGGAGTAAATGTTACTATTAAAATAATATTAGCTAATATATGTCACTGCCCTAATACCAAGATTTTTTTATTTAGTATATGTGTTTTTTACAAATAAAATATAAAGAAAAATAATAAATTCTTTTTATTATAGATGATATTTTTAATCATAATATACTAAAATTATTAATAAATTACTCTTCTTATAATATAGAATCTTTAATTAATTATTAAGTTATATATAAATGGTACTAATATAAAGTTATTAGCCAAAATTAATGAATTCTCAAAATACTCCTAATTTTCTTAGCATCAATCTAATATCAGCTAAAACCATAAGTTTGTCAATACTGTCCAAGCCCTTGTTAATCTTTTTGACTTGCTTAGCCACCTTTTGTTTCTTACTCAACTGCATTATATTAATAGATTTCTGAGAGACCTTAGAATCATCATCTTGATTCATCTTCCGATAGCAGTTCCTTCCTTGCTTCAAATAGAGATATAATATCTTTTTCAATCACCAGTTAATTCATCTAAATTAAAAGCTTTACCAATGACTTATCCAAGTTAACCCATGATTTATAGTAAGTAATCAACTTGCAGATGCCTTTATCTTAAATTAACTTAAATACTTTACATTCTATAAGTTTAAGAATAGAGTGAGCAGAGTTAGTTGAGTATAAAGATGCTATAGTAGTAGAAGCAGGAACTTCTATTAATATAGCCTAAAATCATTCTCATTCTTTCTTTGCTTAAGATTCTAATTTGTCAGAAATTATTATATAGGTAAACTTTCAAGTAGAGCAGTCCAAGCTCTACTATTCCATAGATCTATTACCGCCTCTTTGAGATTAATTAATACTATTAAAGTAGTATACTTTTGTTGTGATTTAAATTTAATCACAATTACTTGGCCCAGACTTTTAAGTAATTAAGCACTCAAATTAGGTCTATCTGGAAAGAATATCATAAACTTAATTTCACAAACATTATTTTTAGCTTCAAAATTATATCCAGTTATCATAATGCTAATAGTTTTGAGTACTGATATTACTAGTTGTTTCTACTTTCTTAGTAGTTGCAAGGTAATTCTTATTAGTAAAATTAATTAAAACTAACATAATTTTTCTTTTCTTATCCTTTATAGGAGTAGATGAATTCAGTCTACTAAAGTTACTATTCAAGTCCTGTTTAACTATCTCTGTATAAGAAACTTGCTTATTCTTTTCTTTAAAAGTAAAGAGTATGACTTTTGCATTAAAGGAATTAATTAGTTCTTCAAGTTATGTAATATTCGCTAATCGATATATTAGATTTTCTAAAATTTTTATATTCATCAGTTAATCCTTTACTATTTTGGTTTGTTGTGATGACATTACATTATAAGTTATACTTTCTATACTATTTTAATCAAACTCATTATTAACCAAATTTTTAAAGTATTTAAAAATTCCAAATATAATAAAGAGAAAATGATAAAACTTAGTAAAGTCTTTTATATCAAAAATTCTAAAAATGTCTTAAAACTCTGAATGTAACATTTATATGAAAGTTAAATTTTGGTTGCAAGTGTCTTTAACTGCCTCTATTATATTATATTTAGGTATATCTGAGCTATATTCTGTGAGTTCAAACAGGATTCCGTTTACTTATAATAAAATTACCGTAAATAATTAGTCTTTACTAATAATTTTTACCTTATTTTTTTCTTAAATTTTATTAGTTAATTAGCTAAAAAGGAAAAAAATTATAACAATGTAACATAAAATTTTCTTTTATAGTAGGATCTGTAAATAATTTTATATATGATTTTTACTTTAGACTTGAAGGTAACCTATTTTATAAGGATCCTGTCTAAACCTAATAAGTTTAAGAAAAAAAACTATTCTAAGATCATGTACAAGTTGTTGAACCTTTTAAAGGCTTATTTTAAGCTTTTTATTGCTATAGACAGCTATTTTATCATAAAAATATTAAAAATATTGCTGATAGTTTTTTGAAAAAAAATAGTTTATGTGATTATTAAAAGAAGTTCCTTTGTAATTTTTTAGTTAAAGATAATTTAAATATCTAAATTTAATAAATTATTTTAATTTCTGATTATCTTTATACAATAATTTGCTATTCAGTAATTATAGAAAAATAATTTATAATTTATTAAGATCCTTTTATTAAAAACATTTGAATGATACTAACTTATTTTTTTTAATATTAATAGATAATAAATTGTTATAAAATTTTTAAAAAATTATTTTGCTATTTATTGATACTAAAAAATATTTTATATTATTTAAAAAGTTTAATAAAAGGATTTTAATGAACTATAAATCTATAAATTATCTTTTTATAATTATTGAATGGTAAATTATTGCATAAAAATAATTCCAACTAATTAAAAAAAACTGAAAATAAAACTAAATTAAAACTATTTAAAGCTTTATATTTTATATTATTATTAATTATTAATTCATGATTTGCAAATAAAGTAAAAAATCCTGTATCAAAAATTAAAATAATTATATAATAACGTAAAATCTGATATTATAGTAAATTAAAATATTAATTATTAAAATATAATATAAAAATTAAATTTATTGCCATCAATTATATTATTTGAAAATCCTGGACATCATATATATAACTCATAACTGATTTGCATAAATTTAAGTACTTTTTGCTTTTACTAAAATATGCCTAATTTACTAAAAATCAAATTATCACATTTAAAATCTATACTAATTTGCTAAAACTTAAAATATAAGTTATAATAAGATTCTAAAATAATATAGGAATAAAATATAATATCAGTTTATTCAAATTATTTGTAGATTGATAAATTTAATTGTTAATTTACCAAAATTAACAAATTTTTTTTTTATTATTAATAAAAAAATAAAAAATTTATATAAATTAAAACTGTCAATTTTTATTAAAAATATGGAAATTATAGATAAAGTAATAATTAATAAAAATAATAAATTAAATATAAATAATTATTAAAAAATAAAATGTTACGAAACTAATCGGATAGTTTTTAGTAATTTTACCAGAATTATACTTAATTTTGGCCAAAATATAACTATGACTTTAAAACTAATATTTTTAAAAATATTATTTATAAAAGTTAAAAAAAGGATAAGTTAAACTTAAATTGCAATTACAGTCAAACCTCAATGTACCAATACTTTATATATCGATAATTTCTTATATTAACAGTTCCATTTTATATTTAATAAAAAAATCTCACTGTACTAATATCATATATAGATTTGCAATGTAATGTGTACTAATATTCACTCTTTGTCACTGTATAATTGTGTATAATAAAAATGTAATGATATTTAGATTACACTATATATTATATTGAGATTATCAGCTATTTTACATAATGTAAATATCCAAATTTCTATATATGACAAATATTTCATTCTTAAAAAATATTTTTAAATAAAATACCATCAAATAGTTCATATTTTACATAAAATATGTATCATGTCTCAATAAGAAAAAAGAAAATCTACCAAAGAATTCTTTTAACTAAACAAAAGAGTTATTTTAATATATGCATAGAAGCATCAACTCTATTTAAATTCTCAAAAAATATCACAACTTACCCAAATCATAGAACTTGTCAACTTATATAATATCAAATAGAATACTGTTTCTGATATTTTTTTTAAAAAAATGTAACTTTTTATTAATCCAAACTCAGAAGAATTAAATAAACAAAGAGAAAAGCAGGTTTATTTTCTCTAAGTTGAAGGTCCTTTTATTATAGATTACAAATGCACTTTCTGCAAACCTTATAATTAATAGTGATATCTTGCTTTCTTATATGAAAAAGCTAAATTCTTTGTATAGCAATTTGAAATTACTAAATTTTCAACTTTTAATAGGTGGGTGAATAAATTTAAAAAATGATATAATTTAAAAGAGTATATTAAGTAGAGTGAAGTAAACAGTACACCTCTGAAAATATTAGATAAAAAGAGGAATAAATTGTGTAAAATTCTTAAAAATTATGATTTAAATAATATTTTTAATTGTGATAAAATGGATAAGCTGAATATATTTTAAATAATTTTGAGTAGATATTAATTTTTTTTTTCATTTTTAGGGTTGTATTAGGATTTTGAATCTTTAAAAATGTTAGCGTAAAGTCTTCTTGCTGAAAAGAAAAAATCTAAAAAATGAATTACATTACTTTTTACATGCAATACAACTGGTACAGAAAAATAAAATCACTTTTTATCCACACTTATTAAAATCCTTGAGTATTACATAAAAAAAAGAAAATTTACTGGTAGAATATTATTAGAACGCAACTTCCTGGATACAAGTATCTGTATAAAATGATTATCTCATAAAATTGGATAAATGAATGCAATTACAAAATTGCAAAATTTTATTATTTGTTAATAATACTTCCATACATATTATTAATGAAAATGTGAGATTGACAAATATGACTATCAGTAAATATTACAGCATATTTGCAACCTTGTGATGCAGAAATTATTAAATCTTTTAAGGTAAATTGATATTTAATTATTAACTTATAAATATAAAGATTAATAATTTTTTATTATTTAGGTATAGTACCAGAAATTGATCATTAAAAACAGAATTGAAGCGTATAAAATTTCTTAAAAATTAAACAAAGAAGTTACTCCTATAAATATTTGTAATGCTATTAATTTGATAAAGAAGCTTAAGATTTTGTAAGTTAACAAATAATTATTAACTGTTGGAGGTATACAGAAATTCTTTCACAAAATGAAATTAATGAAAATGAAGAAAATGAAGATTAAGCTAACAGAATCCTGAAAAATACATATAAAGGTCACATGTAAGTTTATTTAACCATAGTAGTAAATTTTCCAAAAGTCATAAAATTTTATTTGCATAGATTTTGAGATTTTTTAAAAGGTTAGTTATATAGTTTGCGTAATAACAATTATTTTTATATATGTCATATATTTTAATTTGCGTAATCAACGGCATTTTTTAATAAAGCTCTGCACGAGCCGAGCCAGCTCATGAGCTGGCTCGAGCTTTTCAAGCTGAGCTGAGCCGAGCCATGATTAAATTGGCTTGGTGGCTTGCGAGCCAGCTTGAAAAAAGCTTGAGCCAGTATTAGGCTCGGCTCAAAAAGCTCGAGCTAATAATAGGCTTGGCTCGAAAAGCTCGAGCTGGCTTGCGAGCCAGACAAGCTATTATACAAAAATGTTGAGAAACGTTTTTTTATTAATTAATTTGACAAAAAAACGTTTTGCAACGTTTTTATACAATAATTTAATAAAAAATATTGTGAAACATTTTTTATTTCATTAACTTAACGAAATAAAACGGTTTGCAACATTTTACATAAGTATTTAATAAAAAATGTTGCGAAACGTTTTTTTATTAATTAATTTACAAAAAAAAACATTTTGCAACATTTTTATACAATAATTTAATAAAAAATGTTGCAAAATGTTTTTTATTTTATTAACTTAACGAAATAAAACGTTTCGCAATGTTTTATATAGTATTTAATAAAAAATGTTGCGAAATGTTTTTTTATTAATTAATTTACAAAAAAAAACGTTTCACAATATTTTTATACAATAATTTAATAAAAAACATTTCGCAACATTTTTATACAATAATTTAATAAAAAACGTTGCAAAACGTTTTTTATTTCATTAACTTATTGAAATAAAACGTTTTGCAACATTTTATATAAGTATTTAATAAAAACGGTTTGCAACGTTTTATACAATAATTTAATAAAAAATGTTGCAAAACATTTTTATTTCATTAACTTAACGAAATAAAATGTTTTATAACGTTTTATATAATAATTTAATAAAAAACGTTGTGAAACATTTTTTATTTCATTGATTTGATGAAATAAAACGTTTTGCAACATTTTATACAATAATTTAATAAAAAGTGTTGCGAAACGTTTTTTATTTCATTGATTTGACAAAATAAAACGTTTCGCAACATTTTATATAAGTATTTAATAAAAAAATGTTGCAAAACATTTTTTTATTAATTAATTTAATGAAATAAAATGTTTCACAACGTTTTGTATAAGTATTTAATAAAAAACGTTGTGAACATTTTTTATTTCATTAACTTGACGAAATAAAACATTTCACAACGTTTTATATAAGTATTTAATAAAAAATGTTGTGAAACGTTTTTTATTTCATTAACTTAACAAAATAAAACGTTTCGCAACATTTTATATAAGTATTTAATAAAAAACGTTGCGAAATGTTTTTTATTTCATTGATTTGACAAAATAAAATGTTTCGCAATGTTTTTATACAACATTTAATAAAATGTTACGGAAATGTTTTTTATTCATTAATTTGACATTTCACAACGTTTTATATGAGTATTTAATAAAAAATGTTGCGAAACATTTCTGAAGATAAAGCTCGAGCCCAGCTCGAGTCCAGTTCAAGCCAGCTTGGCTTGAGCCAGGATTTACGTGGCTCGGCTCAGCTCACTTTGGCTCGAGCTGAAATTTTTTATGGCTCAGCTCATTTTGGCTCGAGCTAAAATTTTTTTTTCAAGCCGAGCTGAGCCAGACTGTGGCTCGACTCAAGCCGGCTTGTGCAGAGCTTTATTTTTTAATAATAAATATAAATATATATAATTTCACCCGTTTTCTACTAATTAGCAGCATAACATCTTATAATTCCAGCAATTTTCTACTAATTAGTAGTATAACGCCTTGGAATTCCAGCAGATTTCTACTAATTAGCAGCTTAACGCCTTAATTAGCAGCATTTATGTATAGTATAATATCTTAGAATTCTGCAAATGCTAATATAGCGTAATTGAATCTGTTTTATTAAATTACGGCTAATCTAAGTAATGATAGATATTTTTTTTTCAATTTTTTAACTTTTAACAGACAGTTTTATAAAAAAAATAAAATAAAATAATTTTTTTTGGTTTGTAACAAACCATTTTATTTAAAAATATTAATGACAATTTTTTTTTTGGCCTTTACAAGCCATTTTATTAAAAAAATTATTTGATTTAAAATATTAGTAATATTTCTTTTCATTATCTTTCTGAAATTTAATATTTTAGATATCAAAATCTTGATAAATATAAGTTAAGAGAAGATTATAGTCAATTTTTTTTGAAAATATTACTATACTAATATTTCTTTTACTTTTTTTCTTAGGAACTTAGAATTCAGACTGGAATTCTAATACTTACTGTAAGTTAAAAAATTTTTTAACTTTATTTTTTTTATTTTAGATATAACTAATTAAATTAAAAAAGAACTATGATTTTATTTTTTTAATATACAAATGTCATAAAAAAATTTGCTTATTTTAATATAAATTATAAAGTCATAAATCAACTTTGCGTATTGATCTTAATAAAAATATTTGCTTATTTTAAGGCAAAATTTTGCCGATCTTCTCTGACTTTTATATATATTTTTTGGGGTCATAAGCTAACCAAGAAGCCTATCTACAATAAAATAGAATTACAAGAACTTATCAACTAACTTCCATATGATGATCCTATAGATGCGAAAAAATTCTTTCATATCAATAATCATTTACAAGTTGATGGAAGGCTAATTGATCATGAAGAAATTGTATTCATAATAAAATTAAATAATGATAAACCAAAAACAGATCCAATTGAAGAATCTTTAAAGATAATTTCAAAAATGAAAGTTTTAGATAATTTAGATAATCTTATTTTATTTTTTGATTATTTATTAGATATTTCTATTAATCCAAATGAAATAAGTTTATTACAAAAACTAAGACATAAAGTTTTAAAATCATATATTAGTAGTCTAAAACAAACTACATTGGATCATTTTATTCAAATTGTGTAATATGTATACTGATATTTTTGTTTCTTAATATACAAATACTAATAAATATTGGTTAAATCCATCATTTTAATAATAATAATATAAATTTTATATCTAATTTTATAATAAATTAATCAATAATATAAATTTTATATAATATATATAAATTTACAATATATTAATAATATAATATACTGATACAATTCTCTAAAATAACTGTATCAGTACATTGAGATTTGACTGTATCTTAATATTTAGTAATCCAATTTTAATAATTTTTTTTTATTTTATTTAAAGAAAACTATAAATTGAAAAAATTAAAAAATTATTTAAATTGAATAATTAAATATAAAAATAATTGCATTTATTAATTGCACTTGCATTATATTATACCTTTTTTTATTATCTATATTATATTTTTTCCTTTATTATTTTTTATATGTATTTTGAGAATTTAAAATTTTTTTTAGTTGGAAAAAATTTATTTTTTACATTCTAATTGAATATTACATATTTTAATTTGCTTAGCATTATAATTTTACTAAAATGCAATATATCACAGATATAATAAAAAATAAAATTCTTATATACTATATATAATAATTCATTAATACTGTAAAATTGTAAAAAATAAATATTATAATAATAAGCATGCTATTAATTTGTGAATAGTATTTGTAAAAATTAAAAATAAACATTTAAAAAAATATTAAAATTATATTTTTCTATTAGTAAATTATTATTTTTTCTTATTAATTATTACCAGTATTGTGTTTATTATAATATTTATTTTTAAATTTATTACAAAAACAAATTTTAGTCTAAAATAAAAATATAGTAAATATGATAAGTATAAAAAAACCTTTTGTATTTACTTAAAGAAACAAATGGTATTAATATTTTATCAGTTTTATATTTATTTTTGTAAAAATATTTTTTTAATAGTTATTTCTTTAAAAAATAAAGTATATTTTTTAAATATGTAAAAAAAAATTATTATAAAGATTATAATTAATTTAATTATATTTTTGCAATTATTTTAGAATAATCCAATTTTAATAATTTTTTTTATTTTTTAAAAAGATTATAACTAATTTTCACCTAAGATGATTTAGCAATTTTTCACTTAGAGTGATTTAACCTGATAATTTTATATATTATCGTAATATATAAAACAAGTGGTATTTTTTTTTTAATAAAAAAAATGGATTATTATTTTATTTTAGTTTTAATTTTTTTTTCCATCTTGTAAACAATATGCAGCTTTATTTCAATTATTTTATAAACTTATTATAAATTGCAAAAAAAAAGAAAAAAAAAAATTTCTTTTTTGTGATTAATGAATTTTTACCTTATAAATTATATGGGTCTAAATCATTTAAGAAAAAAGTATATTCCCCCTTTTTTATCTCTTTTTTTATTTAAAAAAAAATAACTTGTCTCTCTTCTGTAAATTATTAGAAAAAAAAAATTTTTTAGGTTTTTTTTTATGAAGATATAAGATTTATTATGTATTTTTTTTAAGATAATGGTCTGTTAACTTAATATATCTTTGTAAGGAAGTACAAGATATAGGAATTTTGTAAAAATGTTATGAAAAATGTGTGAGATTTCTTTTTCACTGTTATCTTCTTGTAATCTTAACAAAGCCACTTTATTTTTCATGAGAAAAAATTCATATTGCTTCATATTTCTCCTTTTTTTTCTCTCAAAAAATAAATAAATTGTAATATTTAGAATTTGAAAGCTTAAAAAAAAAATAAAGCTATAAAAACTCATATCATTTTTTATTATATTTTACTAAAAAAAAAACTAAAACAAAAAACTCCCATTATACTTCAACCATCTGCTACATTCATAAATCTATCGCTTAATACTGTAAAGAAATTTATACCAGTAATAAGATTAGACTGCTGATCTGACAAAGGTATATTTTAAGTAAAAATTTTTATACCTTTCACAAAATATACTGACTTAGATTGAAAATTTTGATAAAGGGAATGTGGTATTCTTAAGAAGAAAATTCATCACATATTCCAACTAGTAGATTATAGAAACTTAGACTTTGATACAATGCTGAGAGGCAATGTTCCATTTGGGTTCTGAGTGGTTGCTATTGGTTTACTATATGTTATAGTCATTGGCATTACGATAAAAATATTCTGAAATATGAATGATAATAAATCCATATTGGATTTCTATGAAAATAAATTCTTAGGGATTGTGATCCTCATGATTTCTGGATGGAAGTTAAATATGACCTATATAAAATACCTTTCAAATAAGACCAACTCTATTAACTAATCAATGCATTCTATTATGGTGATAATTATAGGTACAATTATTTATGAAGCATCCGTTATCAATGAGATCACTTTTAGACCTATAGAAATAAGATATTATACTAATTTTAAAAATAAACGGTTGTTTTCTTTAAGCTAATCACTTTTCATTATTTATTATTTATTAACATAAATATTACTTATTCCTTATATGTTACATTGTTATAATAAATATTTAAATTTTTTTATTTTTTATGTTAAATTTACTGATTATGTTGCAATATTACATATTTATCTTGTAATCTGCATAATATACCTATCTATAAGCAAACCCTTTCATATAATTATAAATTTGTTCTGCTATATTACCTCCTTTGTGTCTTATATAAACTGTGAATACTGGAAAAAAAGTACTGGTTAGTTTTTATATAATTTATCTAGTAATATCACCTCATTTAAATTTTATTGGTTAATAATATGCTAATTATTTCTTATTTTATTTTTGTTTAAATATACTTAGATAATCTTTTTTTTTAGATCTTTCACATGTTTTCTTTCTTTTTTTTCATTTGTTTTTTGCATTTTATTTTCTACTAATTTTATTTCATTTTTTTAAGTTATTTTACTCCTTTAGCTCTTTCAATTTTGCAATTAAGATATATATATTTAGCATTAAGCTGTTTCTTATTTTTTATTTTATCCTTATATTTTATTTCTTACATTTTGTATTTCACTCTTTTTGGATCTTTCAGCTCTTCTCTGCAACTACTAAGGTATGTTTTTTATTTTTTTATTTTTGTTTATTTATTACATATAATTTTCGTTTTCTACTAATTTTTTCATTCACCCTCATTTTTTTTTCCTTTTTTTATTTACATATTCTTTTTTCTTTATCATTATGACTTATTTTTTTTGTTATTTTTATCAAAAAATTTAGTATTTTGGAATATGAGTTTGTTTTTTTCAATTAATGATTCATGTAATCTATTAAAAATTAATAAATTGCTATAAACTTTTAGTGCAAAAATATTTTAAGTATGTTTATTATATATTTAAAAAATTTAGCCAATAAAAAAATTTACAGAGAATTTATATGCAAATTATGAAGTGAAAAATATTAAAATTTGCATCAATCAAATTTAATAAATTTAATAAATTAATCATGAGTGAAATCATCTAGGTGAAATCACCCTAGATGTTCTTTACCTAGAGAGAAAGTTAGCAATAGTCTTAAAAAAATTTATTAAGTAAAATTATAAATATAAGGTTTGTATAGAACAAATTAATAAACTGATCTGAAATTTAAAAAAAAAATAAAATTTGATTTGATTCAAGTTAAATCAGATTAAATTAATTTGATTCAATTTTTGATTTAAATTTGAATTAGGCCTAATCTAATCTTTCAAGTTAATGGGATTTGGTTTGACTTTGGCTTTCAGTTGGACTAAATAAGTAATACTAGTCATATCAATATGCCAACTACATGGCAGGTCTGTATGATAGAGGAATTCTCTCAGAGGTATAGTGAAGGTGTACGATATTAATGTTGTGCCCCAAGTTGACGATTAACGACCGGCCTAAATTATCAGCCCATCTTTATAATGCCTTAAGAATTTCAAAGCATTACTTTTCACACATAGTAATCATCGATGATTATCGTCAATTTGGAGCATATTGAGATTTGGGGCACAACATTAACGTACGAACTGGGCGGAATTAACGTCGCTATTACGTGCAAATGCATAACTCCTAAACTCGGCCAGTTCGTACGTTAATATCGTACACCCTCACTGTACACCCTTTTTTTCGCAAATAAAAAATTTTTCCTCATATACGGCACTTTGCACCAATAGTATTTCATAAAAAACGTATATAAGTTGCACTTTACTCTGTCTCGTCAAAGGTAATACAACCGCGAATGCTTTCGCTGTCGATATTGATAGTGGAAAGTTACACCTCAAGGAGAGAACCAAAAGCCATTTTTTCCGATAGCGTTCCAACCACACTCCTCGTCATTTATATTAACACGTATTCGGTTCCAGTTCTCAGCTTGGAAGAAGCGTTGTCGTGTATTCCACCGCCCATCACGTATTCTCCGTAATGTACTACATCAAAGACCAATATGAAGGTCATTGGCTGCACACCGACAAGTGTACTTCTATGGGATAGCTTTTTCGAGGAGGTTGAAATGGTTTTGCTTTGATCAACAGCTGAGATTCAAGAGACCACAATTTATCCAAGATAAGATGGTAAATGAGGAGGATGTTCGTGTTGCTATTGACGTCAATATTTGTATAGTATTAAATAGGCTTATGGGACCAGACTGCATATATTCAAGACGACCAAAAACTCTTCTATTACAATCGAATTTTCCATCGGTACTCAAAGCATATGCTTATCTAACTCGCAAGGCAAAAGAATCCTAAATCCCCTCATCATCTAGTACTAGTACCGGCTCACGGAGACAATAATTCACGTACTCTTCAATCACACTCAAAGTCAACTTCTAGTTCCTCATTAAGTCAACAACATAAAGAATAAATCAAAAAAAAAATATTTTTTTGGAAAGTTAAAAAAAAATTTTTTTTAAAGGGAGGACGTTAAAGTTAGAAAAATAAAACAAACTTCCGGCAATCGACAATCATCTTCTAACGCCCTGTAGACCAGCAAAATTCTAGCTTCACGGACTTCAAGTTTAAGAGCTAGGTAAAGGACGAAGTGGAAAAACGCTCCTATACGAATTTCGTGGCGATACGATTGCTTTGAAGAGTGTAGACTTATCGAATGCTCCACCGTATGTCCTGGAAGAAATGCAAAAAGAAGTCGAGATTTATAAGGACCTCGCTGATATTCAAGGCAAGTATATCCCAAAGTTGGTCTGTTACGGATATTACGGAAGTATGAGCTTCTTTATCGGCATGACCATTGTTGGTATGAGCATAAAATAACGAAACGGCAAAGGTCAAGTGCTATTAAGGAATTAGAAGCAATCCACAAGCATGGCATACTCCACAATGACATTCAGAGGAAAACATCTTAATTAACGATAGGGTGACTGATTTGACTTCGGAATGCAAGTCGGGCAGACGTAAAAAAGAAGAGAAACCTTTTCATGGATATATTGCGTAAGGATTTATTATTTCACAAATTCCCGTATTGCGATTTCCTGTAATCCTAGTTTCTCATCATTAATAAATGTGTATTTATAGACATTTCGTAAAGAAGGCGGGGCGAATTTCCAAGTCACGTAAATGTCAGGTGGTTAGTTAGATTGTAGGGTTATATATTAGAAATTAGCATAGACGTCATGTATCTCGGGCAAATCCCAAACCTTTGTATTTATTTTCGTATGTATTAATAAAATTTTTTATTGCCAAAAGTGATTAATTGTTCACGCGCACGTGATTTTTTTTATTTGACGAAAGGTTATGAAAGACCGTGATCACGATCAAGCTACTGTCCCTAGAACAGATACCAGAAAACAATTCGGCTGTACAAAGCGGACGTGTTACTGATATTTGCTGAGAAAATAAATACGTGTTTCAGTTGCACATTCTACTGTTTTCTGCTTCATACTTCGAATTCTCGATATCTGGCGCAGTATCGTATCAAACTTTTATTACACAAATTTCTTGGGTACAAGAAAAAGCGGGATTTTATATTCTTTTCTAGTCGGTTCCAAGTTCCGACCGACTTTCCTCCGCAAGTTCGTATCTATAGGACATCGCTCTGTTTACATTGAAAAGATTGAAATGTACTGACACGAGTTCGTGGCCATTTTCGATCACAGGAGGAAAAGCAATAAATCTCCTACGCATCCTACGCAAATGATAATATTTTATCCGATAAGATTAGCTTAGTCCCGCCACAATATCGACACCAAAGGACGCCAAGGAAGACATCGATAAATAAAATCATTCCATGAAAGGGAAAAAGGATGGTTTGTTTGCGGATAATAATAGTAGCAGTAGTAGATAGTAATGCGATTTAACATGGCGCAGGGACTCGTATTAAATGGTCTAGGATACGCATACTCTCTTCCTTGAAAGCATGTCATATATTTTATTTAATTTTTCTCAAGGATCACTGCTAATATGTATATTACATAAAATTTTCGCTATATTTAGTAAATGTAAGTTAAATTCGCATATATCTTTATTATTCTCACATACATTAATTAAAAGAATTAATTAAAAGAAAACTAAATAAAGCGAACACTATAAACGACTATATAAAATAAATGGTAATAATTTCTGCATTGATGTTTCTTTTTATTCTTTTTTTGCCGCTTCTTTTGTTTCACACCTTTTTTTGACCCTTTATTTTCTTTATTTAATTTATCGACTTTAGTAATTCATCCGTCACTAGTTTTTTCATTCTCTTCGTACCACTTATCAGCTTTTTTTCATTGTATAAGTTCATGTATGTAATCTTCAATGTAGCAAAGATTTTCCTGATGAAAAAGATAGTTTTCCAAAGCCTCTTTCATATCACATCCTCCACGTATCATCATTAATTTATACGATTCCAAATGCAGATAACGCCATCAGAGTCATTTAATCGTATTTATACAGAATATCTTTGCTTGTCTCATTACGAAATGGATGTTTATTTTTCAATAAATTAAGAAGTGTAGGTAGATCTTTTTCGTGTTGTGTTTCATCGTCAGCTGACAATTGTTGCATGGCGACATTGTTTCTTGTGTTTCTGTGGAAATTGTACTCGTCCTCATTGGAAGGTTGCCTCCACAGTGATAAGAGGAGCCACACGTTCATTTCGGCACAATTGCCATGATCTCAATCTTCCATTTTCATCAATAGATCCCTGTTCGTGTCCCGTGGAAGCATGCGCTGGTTGCCTGGTTCATCAAGTCGAACTTCTGTCGTAAATTCAATAATTTTACTTTGGTTATCGTATAACCCATTAATGTTGCTCCAAATGAAATTTTCTTTACCTCTCTGACGTTTTGATTTCCAAGCGATTGCTAGCACTCTAAGACGATTCTCCTCCCTATTGACTCCATATTTTGTCCAGTTTTCAACCGATTCCAGTTTTCTTTTATTTTTTTATTCAAATTTAACTGTGTACATTTTAAAAACGGCGATAACTAGGAAACGGAAAACGTGGGAGCGATAAAATTTTGTTGTAACCTATTTTTTTAACTTTTTTATTTATTGATGTAGCACAAATTTAAAATGTGTGTGATTAACGTTCGGACAATAAGGACTATAAATTTGTAGTACCGGTTTAACCCATGTATTTTTTCCTTCCTTCCACCTACATCACTATAATTTAGCCCCTGCTTATTTCCTTTTATGTTTTGTATCACAGCTTTATTTTTAGCAACACATTTTGTAACCCTTCGTCACATTTTTGTAACATACTGTATATATGTAAATTATTGTTACTATTAATCGTATGGATTTCCGTTTTCCTAGTTTATTAAATCTAATGATTTTACTTATAATTTTATATTCAAAAGTTTTTTTTTTTTAATATATTTATCATTATTAAATTTTTAAATTAATATAATTGGCAAATTTTTTAATAAATAAATATCAGTTGCAAAGCCATCACTATATTATACTTTTTTTACCATGTTTGCTAGTAGTATATAACTTAGTAGTTTCAATTCTTACAGTTTTTATAATCAATTTTTTATAATTGATTTTTATATAATTCTTAATAATATATTAATGGTTAGAATATAAAATAATTAGCCATCACTTTACGATAAATCATACTAATAAATCGTAAATAATCATATAAAACTGATCTATCATACCGAACCTATTTTTTTATCTAAATTATGCCTGCACTTATGTTGCAAATAACTTCGATTCTTATTGGCGTATATTTCTTGATTTATGTTATCAGTAACCAATTTTCCAATGACTTTCCTGGCTCCTGCACGTGATAATAAAATCGCTAATGAGAAATTAATGACAAAAAAAAATAAGGCATGTGATGGAAGTATTACTGTGGCCTCCCTTGAACTCTACTTCTCAATCATTTTTTTCATTTTAAATCATTTGGTCCAAAATGACTTTCCTCAATTAATTCGATTAATGCCTATGAATATAGACCATTGATGTTACGCTCTCACTAATATTATTCTTTGATAGTTGTCTTAAGGGTACCAATACCCTTGTAGAATCAATTTCAACTGGAAAAGCATTTTCATAAGGATCCTCTCAATAAATCAACCAGTTTAGTGTTAAAAGTCATGATGGTTTGTTAAAAAAAATAGTACGAATAGGTAGATCAGAACTGACTTATAGTTTCACTGGCACGTGATAATGTACAACAAATGAATTTTAATTTTTAACTTAATTAGTAAAACTATATTTCGATATTTACAATTTTTTTTTTATTTATATATCTGATATATTTACTAATAACAAAAAAAAAAAAAAAAAAAAAAAAAAAAAAAAAATAGTGACAAAAATATGTAAAATACCGTATAAATAATGTCCAATAATATTATTATACAATTTGATTATTCACATAAATTTTTATATAACAAAAAATATATATATATATATATATATATAGATAATATTTACATATTTCTCTTCTCTTCCCTTGATCTTTTTTTTAAAAAAAATTATTTTACTTAAAATCCAGGTTCAAATAATATCAAATATTTAGGTAAAGTAGCCTATTAAAAGTAACAAAAAATAAATTAAATTCATATAACATTAAAATTACTTTTTTTAAAAAAAATATAAACTTACCGCATCTACATCAACAATAATAATATCACTAGTTTGAAGAGAAACAACATCAACAACAAACATAGCCATTAAAGAATTTTTAGAAGAAAAAGGAGTACAATTAAACATAGTTCTAGAAGTTGATAAACCACAATAACCCAATGATATGGCAGAATTATTAGCAAACCACATTCCTAAAATAAAAAATAATAATTAATTTTTTTCTAAAAAAGACTTTCAATTCCACACTCTCTTTTTAAAAAAGATCAGTACTTACTTCCGTTAAATCTACTATATTTTCCTTGATTACCATTTTGTATTATACCACACATACCACAACTAAATAAACAAAAATTACTATTCCCATTAATAAATCGTTGAGGATTACAACTAATTTTTGTACCATGGAACATTGTATTTGTATGTTTATCCAAATTGTTATTGCTTTTCATGCTACTTATTAAATTATTTGTCGTCATATTAGAACCATATGAAGGATTATTTAATAATGTTTTTTTGTATTGTTCATGAGCTTCAACTAATTTAGTAGGCATTTGTAACTTAATTATAGTATGTATACGAGCATGTGGTAATCCTTTAAGGAAATATCTTTGTATTTGAATAAATTCATTATCATGTAAAAGAAGAACTTTTATTTGAGTTTTTGCTAATTTTGATTTATTTGTTGAAATAATTGCATTAGCAGAAGTATCCGAAGATGATGTATCGGATGAAGATGTAGGTGGCATACCATAATTATTATTATATATTGGTTGTGATTGATTAAGTTGTGTTTGTGTTACTTGAGCTTGTGCTATTTTTGCAGCTTGAATTTGTGCTTGAATTTGTGCTTGAAATTGTGATGGAAATTGTTGTGCTCTAGCCCTTTGAATTTGTTGAGATCTTAACATTTGTAATGCTCGAATTTGAACAGCCCGACTTTGTGCAGCTCTAGCTGCTTGAATTTGTGCAGCATGAAGTTGGGTTGCTTTTGCAGCTTGTACTGCTTTAACTGCTTGTGCCTGAATTCGTGAAGCCTGAACGTTATAATCATAATAATTATTGTTATTATCATTTGTATAAGGAGTAAATCCTTGTGAAGATAGTTGGGCTTGACATAATTCACATATCCCAGAGCTAGAATAACATATTAATGTACAAACTGAACATCTTGTCATTACAACCAATCTTGATGTTGGATTAAAATTTAACTGTTGTTGAGACTGTTGGAGTAATTGTTGCTGTGGTAATTGTTGTGTTGGTAATCGTTGGAATACTTGAGGTGGCATTTGTTGTAGTTGTTGTTGTAGTGGTTGCTGCAATTGTTGTGAAGCCAATTGTTGTGAAGCCAATTGCTGTGAGGCCAATTGCTGTGAGGCCAATTGCTGTGTGGCCAATTGCTGTGAGGCCAATTGTTGTGTGGCAAATTGCTGTGAGGAAAACTGCTGTGAAGTCAATTGCTGTGAAGGTAATTGTCGTGAAGTAAATAGTTGTGAAGTCAATTGCTGTGGAGGCGGTCGTTGCAAATGTTGTTGTAATTGTTGTGATGGCAATTGTTGCAATTGTTGTGAAGGCGGTTGCGATAATTGTTGTAATTGTTGTGGTTGTAATTGTTGCAATTGTCGTTGTGACGGCGACTGTAATTGTTGTGGTTGTAATTGTTGCAATTGTCGTTGTGACGGCGACTGTAATTGTTGTGGTTGTAATTGTTGCAATTGTCGTTGTGATGGTGACTGTAATTGTTGTGGTTGTAGTTGTTGCAACTGTTGTGGTTGATGCGATGGTTGTTGTGGTTGTTGTGGTTGTTGTGGAGGCGGTTGTTGTAATTGTTGTGGTTGTAATTGTTGTGGTTGTAATTGTTGTGATTGTAATTGTCGTAATTGTAATTGTCGGGATAGTATTTGTTGTGATTGTAATTGTTGCGATGGTAGTTGTTGTGGAGGCAATTGTTGTAACTGTTGTTGTCGTGATGATGGTGATTGTAATTGTTGTGATGGTAATTGTTGTAATTGAGGAGATTGTAATTGCTGTGAAGGTGGTTGTTGTAATTGTTGTGATTGTTGTGATTGTTGTGATTGTTGTGGTAGTTGTGATTGCTGTGGTAGCTGTGATGGTTGTTGCAGTTGTGATTGTGGTGGCTGTGGTAATTGTGATTGTTGTTGTGGTTGAGATTGTTGTGGTGGTTGTTGTAATGATTGTGGAGTTTGAGAATAATAAATAGAATTATCTTCAATTCCATCATTATTAAAATATAAATCATTTTCAGTAACATTATAATCAGTTGTAACATCATAATCCGAAAGATTATAAGAATCACCACAATAAACGTTACAATAATTATCATTATTGTTAATAGAATCAGTATAATTTGAAGAAATATTTTCAACGATATTAACGTTATTATTAGAATTTAATGAGGTTTGATTTTGATCAATGTTTTGTTGTTGTTGTTGTTGTTGAGTAGAATTTTGATTATCCAAAGTATATAAATTTTGATTATTATTATAAATTTTAAGATCACAAGGATAATCCAAAGTACTAAATTGATTTGAGGAGAAATCTTCCGTAGACGAAGTAGAAGGAGGAGGAATAGGAGAAGAAGATAAGTTAAAATTTTCGGGTAAAGAATTTAATGATAAAGTTGGCATAATAGATGAAGAAGAAGAAGGAGAAGAAGATATTGTAGTATCATTATTATTCATAATAATATTCCCATTTGATGAAGTATTCGTTGTTGTTATAGATGATGAAGATGGAGATGGAGAAGAAGAAGAAGAAGAAGAAGAAGAAGAAGTTGTTGTAGTAGAAGGTATAAAAGTATTTATAACGGATTTAAATAATTTTGTACGTTTAAATGGTGGTTGTTGTTGTTGTTGTTGTTTAATTGGTTGCCTCTTTGTAATTCTTGAAGGATTTGAAATATTTAATAAATTTGTTCCATTTCCACTTTGAGAATTTAAAAAATTTCCACATAATCTATTATTTAATCTAGAATTTAAACGAGTCTCACCATTTAATACAGTAATATTATTATGATTATTATTATTATAATTATTATTATTATTATTATTAGATTGAGTCCAATCATTTACTTGACACATCATACTACAATAACCCCCAATTTTATTACCATCATCATTAATAAATCTATTATTACAATCGGATTTTTTACATATTGAAAATTGAGAATTAAAATTATTTCTTCTTTGTTGTTGACTAATAGATTTAATTTTATTAAGAAATGATGAAGTATTAGATAATGAAGATGATGATAAAGGATAAGGAGAATAAGTAGTATAATATGTAGGAGAAAATTGAGTTGAAGGTGATGGTGAGAAAGAAGTTGTATTTGTAAATTGCGAAGAAGAAGAGGAAGAAGAATTTGATGAAAATTCTGTACAATCCATAACTTTTTTGAATTTTTTATAAGCACTATAAAAAAAAAAATAAAGTTAAAAATTTGGTTAACGTTTTTCTATCGAAAGAAATTTAAAAAGTTTAAAAAAAAAAAAACACAAAAAGTATATAAATATATATATATATATATATATGAAAAATAAACGAATACAAGAAAAGATCAAAAGAGAAATAAAAGAAGAAAAAAAAAAAAAAAAAATGATCCGACATACCTTAAAAGTAAGTTGGTCCTTACATTTTGGGGTTGTAAAAAACTTTGTACTTTAAGTAAACTCTTGAAAGTTGTTTATCGTTCTACAAACGTTACACTTGAATAAAAAAAATTGACAAAGAAAAAAGTGACCCATAAAATTTTATAATGATGCATACATACATATGTTGAAAATGTTTTTTTTAAAAAAAAAAGATATAAAAAATTTATTTTATTTTATTATTTTTAATTTTTTTTATTTTTATTTTTAATTTTTTTTTTTTTTTTAAAAAAAAAAAAAAATTTTAAATTTTTTTTTTTTTTTTTTTTTTTTTTTTTTTTTTTTTTTTTTTTTTTTTTTTTTTTTTAAAAAAAAAAAAAAAATTTAAATTATATTTCTCTCTTTTTTTTTTTTAAGGTTTTTATTTAATATTTGAACGGGTAATCAAAAATGTGATATAAAAATTATCATAATTATCATTCAATCATTCATTGATTTTCAAAATATTTACCTGATTTGCAATTTTTTTTATCTCTAATTCGAAATTCGGAATATTAATAATAAAAAGAAAAATGATTGGATCATTAATACATGAGGCGCAGTCCAATCCCCATTAAATTTTATTAAAGAAAAGGAATGGGTGAACCGGTGAGTCATAATTTGTTATATATGTTATATGACGGTAAATAATCCGAAAAAGGGATTTTATTAATGTGCATATATTCATATATTACGACAAGGGTACCACGAAAAAAAAAAATTTTTTTTTTTTTTTAAATTAAAATGAATAAAATGTTTTTTTTTTTCAGTTTTAAATGAATAAATAAAAATGGAGTTATGATAGTAAAAAAAAAAAAAGTTTCGATTAAATTTTAAATTTTGGTAAAAAAAAAAAAAAAAATAAAAATTTCCCATTTTATTTTTTTTTTTTTTTTTTTTTTTTTTTTTTTTTCGGGTTTTTTTTTTTTTTTTTTTTTTTTTTTTTTTTTTATTTTATTTTATTTATTATTTCCAATTACATTATCTTCTTTTGAAAAAGGGTCGGTTGAAAAAATTTTTTTTTTTTTTTTCCTTTACATATTTATATAAAAACAATAAAAAAGTTGAAATCCTATTTTACAAACTGCATCATTTATAACTTTGTAAATAAAAAAAACAATGATGCATATTTCATGTGTAATTTTCCAAAAAATTATGAAGAGGAATGAAACTATGAAAAAAAAAAAAAAAATAATATTTTTTTTTAAATTTTTTTTTAATTAAAAAAAAAAATTAAAAATTATTTCAAAGATTAAATAATAATAATTAATATGAATTATTATAATTAAAGATAAATAATAATAATAAATTTTTTATCATTCATTGATTATTTATTATCATTCGATTATTCGATTATAAATTATCAAAATTTATCGATATAAATTATCGATTATATATCGCTTATCGATTATTATTTCAATCATTTTATCATTTATCGATTATTTGATTATTATCCATCATTTTATCGATTTATTATCCATCAAAAATTTGTAAAAATGGTTCGTATATCATCACGTGGGAACCATAAAAAGATCCGTACGTGAATTTTCGAGTTTGACCAAACAAGAATTAGAAATCAATACAATAGACCAATAAACAAAATAAACAAATTAGACCAAATAGACCAACCAATTATTTTAAAAGTTCTAAATTGATGCAATTCCCGTTCGGGAAATATGCATTAATAAATTAATAAATTATAATGTAAAAAAAAAATCATAAATTTTTCTCAATCGGTATAAGTGTATAACGGCATTGTCCAAATGGGAATATTAGTAACTGATCACGTGATTTATTATTGTTTAATTGTTTTTGGGCAAAACAAGTCACCTTCCAAGCCTTCCCTTCTGAACAATTATTGACGTAACTAAATCGCCACATATATTAAATAACTGAAACTTGCCAGGGGTAAAAAAGTAATCAAATATGTAAGGGACATGTTTGGATCATTTATGGTTAAAGAGAGTTACCTAGTAAAGTAGTAAAAGTATAATAGTATAGAGTATAATAACATTAAATATTTAATAAAATCGGATCTTTTTCTTTTAATATTTTTTTTAAAAAGAAAAAGATTGTTCAGATTGTTGTCAATATCAGAAAGTAATGCAATGTTATTTTAAAGTTTTATTTTTGCGAACAGTTCATTTTTTAATGAAAACTTTTGGAGAAAAATGCAATGCAATACATTCTTATCCCCTTATTCGAATTTAAAGGTTAAATTCTTTTTTTTTTTTGTTATAAACTACCCATTTACCACGCGATAATTGGTTTCTTAATGATAGTTTAGGTAAGTTAAAGTTTACATTCTATTCTTTGGCCATTGTTAATATTTAAGCCGGATACCCGTAGATATATATATATGTATGGCGTACATAACAAAAATTTTGTATAAAGGACAAAAAAAAAAAAAAAAAGGAAAAAGAAAAAAATTTTTTTTTTTTTTTAAATTAAAATGAATAAAATGTTTTTTTTTTTTCAGTTTTAAATGAATAAATAAAAATGGAGTTATGATAGTAAAA
>QZLH01000085.1:36564-64938 GCA_003833135.1 Oehlia diaphana | reverse complement strand
TTTTTTTTTTTTTTTTTTTTTTTTTTTTTTTTTTTTTTTTTTTTTTTTTTTTTTTTTTTTTTTTTTTTTCTTTTTTTCCTCTTTTTTTTTTCTCACATATGGATCAAAATTCATCTAAAAAGAAACAGAAACAAATATTAGTTAAATTAAAATCATGGACCAAAAAATTGGTTACTACAACAAAAAGTAATACACCAACTGATGATGATAATGAATCTACTAATGAACAAATAGTATGGAATGATAAAATACCAAAAATAACTCACAATATATTGGATGATAATGGATTAAGTTCAAAAAGAAATAGTAAAAATTTATTATGGTTACCAGAAAATATTGAAGCTAGTGGTACTTTAAATAGTGAAAATACGAAATCTTTAACCATGTTATCAACTATTGAAGGTCAAAAATCTTCAAAATTCAAATCATCAAAATATGAAAAATTAAATTCTTCTAGAAGAAATTCACTTTTTGGTATAACGACAAGATTAAGTTCTCGTTTATCACGAATAAGTATAACGACAAATTTTAATTATAATAATAATAATAATAATAATAATCATAATAATCATAATAATCATAATGATAAATATCATTATCATCAACCTAAAATTACTTTACCTGAATTAATTGAAGATTCTTACAATTTTGATTTTATATTTGATGATTTTGATCAATTATGTAAAAATGATGATCAATCAACTAATGATTTGGAAGATTTGGTAGATTTAAATGAAATTAAAAATAATTGGAATGAATCAAATAATTTAACTGTTGATTTAGAAGAAAATGAAAATAAATTAGAATCTATACATGAAGAATTATATAATGCTTTTCCTATTATTGAAGAAAAATCTTTTGAAGAAATTGATGAAAATATTGATGAAAAAATAAAAATATTTCCTGAATCTATTTCTTCTACTTCTTCTTTAATATTTCAACCAAATTTATCATCTTCAATACATCTTTCTTCGAATTCTTCAAATCCTTCTCCTTCATCATCTACTGAAATTCAAATCCGTCGTATAAGTTTTATTGAAGTGGAATGTTTTAATTGTACTTTTATGAATCATCCAACAAGAACGATTTGTGACTCTTGTAATGTTCGTTTACCAGGTCCTTCAGGTCGTTCTTCACAATATAGTGTACCTAATAATAAATCTAAATCTATTATATCTGAGAATAATTTTCCTCTTCTTACGAGAACTCAAATGATTTTGTTGAAAAAAAGTGATAATGATTATATTACTGTTAAAAAAATGTTTTATTCTGAAATACCTCGTGGTGTTATTAAGGGAATAATTAGATTGGATATGCCATCTAAATTAATAAAACTTCATGAAAAGTATAAAAATAAAGTTGCAAAACTTGCTGGAAAAAATCTTGATGATGTAACTTATAGCATGTTTCATGGAACTACTACTTCTACTGGTTGTGATCCTGATCGTTTTTTAGAAAGAAATTGTTCTTTATCTGAAAAATCTTTTTGTAAAAAAGGTTGTGGAATGTGTGGTATTATTCAAAATGGTAATAGGAAGAAATTTTCAAAGCATAACAAAAGTAAGTATGAAATCAAATGTTTTAATCGCAATTCTTTAATTAATATTAATTAATTTCTTACTTTCTTTCTTATTAGAAATGTGGTTTGCTCATAGCGCTTTAATATCTCGTGATTATACTGATAGTAATCATCATACTAGAGTTATGTTTGTCGTTGATATTGTCGCTCAAGAACATAATTACATTCTCGTGGTTAACAAAAATAAGGTACGTATTTACGTCGTATTAAATCTTATTAATTAATATCGTTGATTGATTAATTGATTAATTGATTAATTTCAAATTTAAATTTATAGGCCACACTTCCAAGATTCATGATATTATTTGACTTCTAGCGTCAAGCAGCGTCAAGCAGCGTCAAGCGTCATATCGTTCGTTATATCGCAATTTCGGTTATTCTTTATCGATATTTTTTAACGTACTTAACTTTATTCGATAAGTTTTAAAATTTTTTTTTCGTACTTATTATTTATATATATATTTTTTTTTTTTTTTTTTTTTTTTTTTTTTTTGTAAGATATATTTTATTATACACATATATATACACACATATATATACACATATATATATATTGTAAGTAGTTATGTAATTATGTTAAAAGTAGATACTATGTAATGAAAACCCTTAATTTATTTTTTCATCTTTCGAATCAAAATATCTTTGATAGATATTAACACATTCTTAATTTATTGCATCGAGAAAAATTTTACCTTCTTTTTTTTTTTTTTTATAAATAACTTACTTATTAAAATGTAAGTTGTGATGTAATGGATATCGAATCATAATATTTGAATATGTGATTTGTTATCTAATGAATTTGTTTTTTTTTCCTTTTGAAATTTTTTAAATATTTTTTTTTTTTTTTTATATAAACAAAATTACGACGACAAAAGTTCAAATTATGGCACAGTAGTGTATCACATGTGATCTCGGGTCTCTTTTTTTTACTTTTTATTTATGTGGTACTCATAAAAAAAAAAAGACCTCTCTGGTCTCTCTCAAGAATCATGAAATCCATGCGAATCGATTACAATCATGCAAAGCAATCAATCACAGGGATACACCACAGATAATTTATTTTTAATGATTTCATTTATAGTTATTCTATTACCAAAAATATTTTTTTTTTTAAAAAAAAAAAAAAATAAAAACTTTTACTTAAATGGAGATTTGACAAAAAAATAAATGATTTGCTATTAATGAATGTTTCTTTGATCGACCCAAAAAGATAATCAAAAGAACATTTGACAAGGAAAATTGTTTGTTTATATATTTATATTATAAAACCTTATGCTCGGACGGTTGCCTAAACTTGTTTATGATTTCTCACGACAAACGTATTTGGTTTAGTTACTCGATTTGTTTTGTGATTGTGATTGTGATTGTATCCCCTGTTCACAACATATTAAAAATAACCAGTTCAATCTATTATTATACTGAGTTATTCATCAATAATTATACATGCATCATGCGAAAAGGTTATATTTTATATATTTATATTTTTTTTAATGAGAAAATTTTTTTTTTTTCAACGAATGGAAAAAATTTTTTTTTTTTTTTTTTTTTTTTTTTTTTTTTTTTTTAACTTTTTTTTTTTCAAAAAAAAAATTAAAAATTCGTAATTGAAAGGAATCAATTTAAATTCCTTCATTTAAATTCTTTGAAATGTTCCAATTAGAATATTAGTATTATAATATATAAATTAGGTAACAAAACTTCATAGGTATACCTTATACCAAATAATTAAAAGTATTAACTAGTTTCAACCGGTTTTACCCGGAAATTGTTACAATCCGATGACAACCGATAAACACCGATTTATCGGTTGATACCGAAAATGTGCTCGTCGATCAAATATAGTATAATACCCAAAAGTATCCTTCATTTTAATTTATCATTTTTTGATAATCGGATAAAAAGAATTAATCCTAAAGGGAATTTTTATTTTGAATTGATTAAAAAAAGTTTGCTTATTATAATAAGTACTTCTTATGATTTTTAAGGGGAATTTCCGTAAAGTTCATAATTTATTGTTGCACTAAATACTTCGCATATCTAAAAGTTTTACTTTACGCCATACGACAGATACGACAGTTTTAAAAATCAAACACAACTGAAATGATGATCTTTTACGTGTTTTTAAATCATTTACTATATTTACTACATTTACTCATTTATTATTTATAATTATTAAATTGATTATTTCTTGGAAATTTCTTTGATCCTTTGTTTAGAGATCCTTAAGTTGTTGAAACTTCATTCCCCCCCTACACCAAGATCATATGATTATTGCATCAAATTCCATCGATCTCGCATTACTTTTACATCTATTTAATTTTGGTTTAGGGTTTTATCAACTATTCTTGTGTCAAAATCATCATGATGCAATTTCTATTTGATAAAAATAAAATTTCTTGAAATTCTTTTTAAAAATTCCTTATAAATCTATTTAAATGATATCAATGATCATTGGTCATTTCCAAATTAATTTATTCGATATTCCTTTTTACAAATTCTATTAAATGAATACAATAATAATATAATGATCATTGATCATTCCAAATTAATTATGATTACTCGAAATTCCTTTTTTTTTCAAATTTCTAAAATTCCTTTGTAAATCTATTTTAAATAATACAATAAAATCATTGGTCATTCCAAATTAATCATCATTATCCCTTAAAAATTATCATTTCATCTCTATATCAAAAAGTGAATATTTAGAATGAAAAAAAAAAACCCCCCTTTCTCCAACTTTTTTTTAAAGTATTATATACAAAATTATTTTTAATCACTTTATAGAAATTTGAAAAACTTTAATTTTAGATTTAACAGATTTAAATGAAAAGAATTATCATTAATAATAGGTTTGTTGAAACAATTCATTATAAAAAAAAAAATTATATTTTATATTATAATATTCAATATTATAGTTATATGAACTTTTTTTATTTATTATTCTAACTTTCATTATTCTATAATTGATGTTTTAATTATATTTTATATTATAATTATTTAATGCTGCAGCTTATGCTTTCACTTATATTTTTTTGAGATTTTTTATATCAGATATAGGTAATGATTTAAAGGTGGAGTTATTTTAATTAGGACAATGATATTTATTATATAATATTTTGGGGGTGAAAAGGTAAAGAAAAGTCTTAATTTATATAGTATAATATATGATTTTATATATTATATGAGAGGCAAGGGGTTAAAATAATAAATGGATAAAATATTACTAATTGTCTAATTTACTATAAATCTATAATTATACCAAATTATTTAATACAAATATAAATCAGAATTACTTTATTCTTATTTACATTTTCATAACTAGGCAGATATTGGATAACAGATCTAGAAAATATACCAATACAGTAGTATCCTGTAAGTTGGACTTTATGAAAAAAAAAATAATATGAAAAGTTCTATACTATTATTATAAATATTTCAGAAATTTAAATTCATAGGTTATAAAATATTTAATAATATATGATTCTTTTATTTTGCAATATAAAAAATAAAAATAATAGTACTAATTAAAATATTAAATTTTTTTCTGATTATTTTTAAAGGTACTGAATAATTTTAATTAAAGCAACTTTTTGATTTATTGTAATTTTTGAATTAGTATGATCAGATGATTTGTTAATCGTATTTATAAAAGTATTATATACTTAACTTTTCAAAAATTTTTTATTTTTTTTATTATTTAAAATATTATTTTAATGTGAAAAAAAAAATAAGAAAAAAAAGTATTTTATTATAATAAATAAATAAATAATAAATAAATGTATTAGTAAAGTTAATTATATTATATAAGAATCAAGCAAAAATAGAAGAATTAAAAAAAAGTAAAAATAATAATGATGATTGAAAAACAAAAAAGTTTAAAAAAAAATTCAGATAATTATAATAAAAATTATATTTTGCAATGTTAATTAAAAATCAAATAAAATATATAAAAATTTATCATTTTGATATTTTTTTTTTTTTTATCATATAACTTTTAATATATTATACTAAAATATTAATTCTTATTAACTTCTTCAGCATCTCTTTCAATTCTATTACTTTTTTATAAAGATCTATTTAGAGATTTTAAGACTCTTCTTTTTCTTATTTTCCTATTATTATAACTTGCAATTTTAATTATTTCATTCTTAGTTTCTTAATCTTATTACTTTCAAGTATTTTAGAGATACCTATAGCTTTATTTTTTGAGTTAAGATTCTTCTAAAATTTCATAGATTCCTCAGTTTTATTTTGCATTTATAACTTAATTTTAAATTTTCTATTAAAGCAAGAACAAGTATAGTAATATCAATCCAAAAATATACCTTTAATTTTAAAATTATATTTTATAAAATTGTTAAAATCTTTTTATTTTTTCAAATAAATTATAAATTTATATTTATGATTTTATGATAACTTTAAAAGTTTTATAATTATTAATTACTATTGTATATTAAAAATACAGCTTAAAATACCATCTTACTGGAATATTCTCAAATAATACTATCCAGATATTATTATTTTAAATTTACTTACATGATTTAATCATCTTTAATTTGACTTTAACTGTTATATATTTCTTTTGCTGACTAATTTTAATAAAAATAACTTCTGGTTTTCAGGTAGTATAACAAATCAGTATTATAGAAATATCATATATTATGATATTATTAATATTGGCAGGTATTGATCCTATTAGTTGTTATAATTCAGTAATTATACATTTAGATTTCTTTTCAATAATTTTAACATTTTTAATTTTTTAATTCTTATTAATAAAAGTAAAAATTTATATCTAAATTTTTTCAAAATTTGCAAATAGTTAAAAATTTTTATTTTTAAAATTAGTAAAATTCTGCAATTTTCAAAATTTCATTTAACAGAAAATTTAAAATAAGCTAATCTTGTGAAGTTTTGCAAAATAGCAGTATTGCAAAATTTTTTATGAAACAGTTCTTCACAATTTGGTAATTCAGTAGTAATTCAGTATATATTAGAAAAAGAACTGCACTAGTTGGTCATATAATAATCAATTACTAGCCAAATTTAGACTTAAACATTTATTTAAACTATTTGATAAAATTTTAAAACTTAATCTTTTTCTTTTAAAAAGTGAAGCTAAAAGATAAAATTTTTTTTTAAAAAAAAATTTTTGTATCAAAGTACAGAATGAATAAAATTAGTAATTTTATTTAACTTTGAAGATTTTTTTAAAATTTCAAAGTTAAGTTTAAAATTTTACTTTTTTTCATTATTTTTTAATTTAATTATTTTTACCAAAACATTTATTAACATTCTGATTTTTTTTATTTTTATTTTCTAAACAAAATATTTTTAAATATTTTATTTTTAAAACTTTTAAACAGAATATTTTTTTAATGTTCCATTTTTTATTTTTAATTTTTTATCAAAATATTTGTTATTATTCTAATTTTGAATTATTTTTAATAAAACATTTTTAATATTTTAAAATTTTAATTTTTTTATCAAAATATTTTTTAACAATTCGATTTAATTTTTTTTATATCAAATTATTAAAAATGTTTCAATTCATTTTTTTTAAATTTTATATCAAAATATTTATTAACATTTTAAATTTTACTTTTTTATAAAAATGTTTCAATTTTTATTTGTAATTTTTAAACGAAATGTTAAAATGTTTCAAAATTTTTTTATTTATATTGAAATGTTAAGAACATTTTAATTTTTATTTTAATTTATATTAAAACGTTAAAAAATATTTTAATTTTTATTTTAATTTTTAAACAAAACGTTAAAAATATTGGAATTTTTTTTACTTTTTAAATGAAATATAAAAACATTTTGAAATTTTTTTACTTTTTAAATGAAATATAAAAACATTTTGAAATTTTTTTACTTTTTCTTTATATTGTAATGTTAAAAATATTTTAATTTCATTTAAATTCTTTTATTAGAACATTTATTAATATTCCAATTTTTTTAATTTTTTTTTCAAATTTTTTTGAAGAGTTTCAGCAGTTTTTTGATGAATTTTAAAGATAAAACTTCAAAATTATTTCTTTTTTTTTATTTTATTCATGAAATATTTATTAATGTTTCAATTTCTTTTTCTTTTGTAGGTTTTCAGCTCTTCTTGAAAATATTCCTTCAAAACTTTTTTATTTTTTTTTGTTTTTTTATTTAGCAAAATATTAACTAATGTTTTATTTCTTTTTTTAGGGATAGAAAGCTAAAGTACAGTTTAAGTCTCCCATTTCAAAGTAAAACTTTGAATTTTTTTTCTTTTTTATTTAAACAAATGTCTATTAATATTCATTTTTATCTTTTTTTGTAGATCCAGAATGCTAGAAAACTTAATTTTGAAGGTAAACTTTAATTTTTTTTATTATTTTTTTTATTTTATTTTAATAAAATATTACTAATGTTTCAGCTTACTCTTTTTTAAGTTTCTAGTTATTCATTTTAAAGGTAAACTTTAAACTTTTTTTTATTTAAATTTTGACAAAATATTAATACTAACATTTATCTTTTTTTTATAGGTTTCCAATCACCTATTTTGAAGGTAAGATTTTAAAAATCATAATTTTTTTATTTTTTTATTTAATTTAACAAAATATTGTATTGATATTCATCTTTTTTAATTTGACAAAACATTATTCTAACATTTTTTTGATTTTATTTTGTAGGTTTCTGATCACCTATTTTAAAGATAACATTTTAAAATTTTTTTTTACTTTATTGAATTAATGAAATATTGTATTAACATTTTTTTAAATTTTTTTAAGTCTAAGATAAAAAAACATCTTATGCAATGTTATTTACATTTAGTAAGTAAGTGCATTTTTTTGTTTTATTTTTTGTTTTTTGTTATTAATTTCTTTTTTACTAACTATTTCTTGTTTTTTGTTTCTTCTTTTAAGTTTTGGTAATTCTTCAAGATCCTGTGAATTTATTCTTTTATTTTTGTTGTATTTCAAATTTTTTGTTACTAATTAGTTTTATTATTTTTCTTTTAGATTCTAGAGGTTTTAAAGTTCTGAACAAATGAAATTAGTAAGTTTGTCTGACTTTAAAAATATTTTTTATTATAAGAGAAATAAATATTTTACTAACTATTTCTTTACTTCATTTTTTTAAAGTCTTCTTCAAAGTCTTTGGATAGATAGAATTTGTAAGTTTATCTGATTTTTTTTTTCTTTTTTAAAAAAATCTTTTTTTATTTTTTTTTTGCTTATTAACAACTTTTTTTTTCTTTTCTTTTAGATTCTTCAATTTGGTGGATTTTAAACAGAATTTTAAGGTATACAAACTTCAAATTTTTTTTTTTTATTTTTTAAAAAAATGGTTTATTAATTTTTGTTTGTTTTTTTTGTAGATTCTAGATATCATTTTAAAGATAAATGATAATTTTGAAATCTTATTATATTATTTTTTTTAGAAATGTTTACTAATATTTTTAGATTCTAAAGTTTTAAAATCTTGCGAATAAAATTGGTAAGTTCGTTTAATTTCAAAACTTATTTTTTTTTATGTTTTCTTAGTTTTTTTATTTTTTTAAGATACTGTCTTAAATGATCTTTTAAGATAAATGAAGACTTTTATTTAATACTTTAGAAATATTTTATTAACATTTCTTTTTCTCTTCTGTAGATTTCCTCCAGCTTTTGATTTTCGTTTAAGATATCAGGTAGGTTTTGAAGTTTTAAAACTGATTTTTTTTTTAATTTTTTTAAAAAAATATTCATTAATGTTTCTTACTTTTTTTTAGTAGGCTTTAGATTTTTAACTTCAATTTTAGTGCTATTTGGCAAAAAGTTTGAAAGTATTCTTTAAAACTTATTTTTAAAAATTTTTTATTTGATAGAAGTATTTTTTGACACTTTTTTCTTTTTTGTAAGTTTTAAAGTATTGTAAATTCAGAATGTTTTTTTAAAGAAAATATTTTTGATTTTGGTTTAAGATACTAGGTAGGTTTTGAAGTTTTAAAACTGATTTTTTTTTTAATTTTTTTAAAGAAATATTTATTAACGTTTCTTACTTTTTTTCTGGTAGGTTTTAAGTTTTTAATTTCAATTTTAATGCTATTTGGCAAAAAGTTTTAAAGGTATTCTTTGAAACTTATTTTTAAAAATTTTTTATTTGATAAAAATATTCTCTAACACTTTTTTCTTTTTTGTAAGTTTTAAAGTATTGTAGATTTAGAATGTTTTTTTAAAGAAAATATTAGGGTTATAGCTTTCTCAGCTAAATATTGGACTCAATTTACAGTTTTAAAAGTCTTAATAAGTTTTTTAAGATACTTGAGAAAACTTTAAGTTTCACCAGATTTGGTTATTTCTTGAAACAAATTTTAATAGCTATTTATTAGAATTGAACTAATTGGAATAATGTCCTAAATCATTAACAATTAAAAATAAAGAGAACTTTAGCTGTTAGTGTATTTATTAAAATAATATAAAATGTATAGTATATTACTATTTTTAATTTGTAAATATTTCTAATATAATAAAAATGGTATTAGTTAACGTTAAACAATAATAATTGTAATAATATATTATGAAAAATTTTGCAGATTTTCATAATTTTTTTTCTAAATATAATAAATATTATAATAAAAGATCAACTATATTTTACATCTATTGATTACTTGACCATTTTTTTAGCAGATGTTGCTAAAGGAAAACTTTAGTTTTTTTTACTTGAATGGTTGTAAAATGCATTTAAATTTGTTTTTAGACTTTCTGATTATTCTTTTAGTTCTTTATATAAGTAAAGTGATCTAGCTATATAAATAAATAATTTATTAATAAAATATATATAGATAGTATTGGCATTTGGTCATAAGCTTATAATAAAAAATTTATTGGTCAGTTTGTCACAAATAGTTAATAACTAATTCTGATCAAATTTTGGTTAAATAATAAGATATTATATTAAATTGCCATTTAGCTATAATTAAATGGCCAAATGGCCAATTCTAAGTTCTGACTATGTTAATACAGTTTATTTTAAATAATGGATAGTATAAGACTTTTTAATAAATGAATTGGTAAATATAAAGATATTTTATATTTACTAAATCTAATAAAATATGGGCAAATAAATATCTACATATTTTGCAGATTTGAAAAAAAAATTTGTTCAATTTCATTAAATTAATAATAATTATTATTATATTAATATTAGAACAATATATATTTCAGTTTTTACTTTAATTATAATTATAATAATTATATTAACATATTTAGTATAAATATTTGTTAAAACTAAAAAATAGAAACCATTATACTGTATATAAAAATTTAAAATATTATTTAAAATTAAACATATAATATTTATATTATTTAGTATAATTCTTTATATATATTAAAATATATTTTATTAATATACTTTGAATTAGATAGTTTTATAAACTTTGATTTTACTTCAAACATTAATCTATTAAGAATAAATATTTGGTACTTTATACATTTTTGAAATTTGCTCTGGTGTTGGCATTGGCACTTCACCTAAAATTTTTATTAAAAAAAATACATATTACAAAAATATAATATTATTAATTTTAAAAAAATCATATATACATACCATAAATATCTGGAACTTCATACATCTTTATATTTTTTGTAATATCCTTATTGATAACAGGAAAAGCAGTACCAGAAACTGTATTGGTAGTAACCATTTCTTTAATTTCTTTATTCTTTTCTTTCTTTTTTCCTTGTTTTCCAGCATTTTCTGCTTCATCAGCTTTAGATGCCAAACTGCTAGCTTTACCATCAGGAATATAAATAAAACGAAGAGCTGATTCAGAAGCATCATTATCCAAAATGTAATATCCACGACGCTCAAATTGAATTATATCTCCTTTTAAATATAAGAATTTTACCATTAAAACTATTTTTAGGAATAACTAATAATCAAAATAACATTTTTACTCGCTTACCTTTTTTTAACTCCTTAACATTACTATCAGCTAAAGCATTAGTTAAGAACTCACTTTTTTTAGTAACGAACTCTTCAACATTATCATCTTCTTCTAATTTTTTTTTGGTTATTAAATAATCATAGTCAATTAGTACTACTTCAGAAACATTCGGAGTATTAGCTAACCAAGAAATTTTCTTTTTTGTTTTTTTGAAATCTCCCTCTAAATGAAGTTGTAACTCAAGTTCCGTTACAATATCTGAATTTGTTTCAGATTTATGGATGGTTTTAACAATTGCATTACCCCAATCCATAAGTGTGATCTAAGTAAAAAAAAATTTGATCTATTAAATTCATATGTATGAGTGTATGACTAATTACAATTCTTTTTATCATACCTCTTCTTCATTCTCAAATGTTTTTGCGTCCTCCTGTTCAATCCAAATGCTGGAAGCAAACCAAGTTTGTTTTTTTCCAACATCAGGATTCTTCTTGTGCTTGACTATCTCTTTAGAATAAGGAATTTCAGGTCCCCCCAATATGCTTGTTTTAACTCTAAATTATAAGGATGAAAACAAAGTAAGATTGAGTGAATAGCATAAATTATAGTATTTAAATAATTACATACATATTTTGCTTAGTAATTGATATGTGTCTAGGAGCAACAGGATCAATAACTTTTTTATTTAATGCCCATAATTTATCCCATTCTAATGTTACATCATTTTGCGATGCCCCTTGAGTATATATATACTGTTTCAATGCCTCAACTGTCATTCCACGACGCCGAATGCCTAAAATAAAAGTAAATGAATTAACATTATGATTAGAAAAAAAAATAATTTATTTTTTACAGCACTTACCACGAATAGTTGGAAATCTTGGATCATCCCATCCACTAACAAGACCTTGATTAACAAACCATTGTAATTTACGTTTTGATAGCAATGTGTAAACAAAATTCAGTCTACTAAAATCCCAAACATGAACTTTTCTTAAATCTAGAGATTGAAGAAACCAATCATATTGAGCATTTCTATCTCGATATTCATTTGTTCTTAAAGCATGTGTTACTCCTTCAATTGAATCAACAATTGGACATGCAAAATCATATGTTGGATAAAGCTTCCACTTATTTCTGTCAGAGAATGTTTAAAATAGGTTATCATATATATATGTCAAAATATATACATATAATTGAAAATTAATTATATACCCTGTACGGTGATGGGGATTTAAGTCACATCTGTAAATTACTGGATCACGTAAAGCTTTATTTGGATTTGACATATCGATTTTTGCTCGAAGACAGCAACTTAATCCCTTGAAATTTAAATTTTTTAATAATTAAAAACAATGCCCATCAAAAAATAATATTGCCAAATTGCTAATTATAACTTACGAACACAGTTCCTTCGGTCATCTCTTTAAATCTTTCAAGATTTTTTTCAACAGACAAATCCCGACTTTTTGAAGGAATACCGTTCATACGTTGTTCTCTCATCTACCAAATATCATGTTTTATTATTTTTAATTTTTGCATATAATGTTAACATTACTTACAGTAGAGACATCAGTATCATCAACATAAGCTAATCCTTTTTCAATAATCTTAATTGCATACTGATACAATTGATCAAAATAATTAGATGTATATGTTATTTTATCTGGAATAATTTCGAGTAATGTCAAATCCTCCTTAATACTCTCCTCAAACTCTTCCTATGAATAATGCAAAATTATTAAATTTTTTCTTTTAAAAAATAAAATATAATAAAAAAATTAATCATTCTTCAACAACTCACCTTTTCCTTTGTGGGATTAGTATCATCAAATCTAACAATCAATTTTCCTTTATATTTTTGGGCAAAATATTGATTTAACATGACAGCTTTAGCATGTCCAATATGTAAATATCCGGAAGGTTCCGGTGGAAACCTAGTAACTACTTTTCCAACTTCGGCATCCACCAATCCAATATTCATATTTGGTTGATCTTTCCCCACTTTGGACTTGCAATATGAGTATTGTTAGCTCAAAGTTACTATATTATATTTAATAAATTATTTTATACATACTGATGATTTTGCATTTTGGGCGATCCAATTTGTTCCTTGTTGAATAAAATCCAACGAATTAATATAATTAAACCATCTTATTAAATGAGGACCTCCTGCTTCCTTTCCAGTTTTAATCTGGCGATTGAAAACTGCCGAATCTTTTAAGAATTTATGTTATAAATTGCATTTTAATTTTTTTTTTTAAAAAAAAAAAACTCTAAAAAAAGACACATACTTTTAAGAGCTCCCCATACAATAATATCGGCCAAAGATAATTTATAGCCAACAAGAAAAGTTCTTAGGGTAAGATGATGATTAATCTCATCAAATGCTGCTTCAAGAATTTTGAAATCACCGGTTTCCAATTTATCTGTAGCAAAATCTATCCAATGATCAATCTTAAGAAAAAGATATATAATTTACTTATTAATGATCTTTATAAAATAAGTGACATTAAGAATAAAATATACCATAGTTTTAGATGCAGAATTATTTCCATACAAATCCAAATCCTTATAGTTATTAGCTAAATATCTTGAAACATTATTTGATCCGGTAATGTCATTACTGTATATAAATAATTATTTTTTAAAAAAAGGAATTACATAAACAGAACATTTAAAAGTAAAAACTTACTTATCAACTTTTAAAACTACAAAAGTATTGTTGATGCCTTCAATCGTTTCATACCAATAAATGTCAAGTTTTTGCTCTGAAGCTTTTGATAAACCATTAATGTATTGAGCTAATGCTATTATACCTATTAAATTAAAAGAAAAAGGGTTAAGTTTTACAACAAATATGAGAACAGAAAAGAAAAAGCGTTAAGAAATATATCATATACCATAAGGAACATTTGTTCCCTGTTTACAAACATTAATAGCGATAGTCATATTTACAAAAAAAAATTTTAAATATCAAAGGTATTTTTTTTAAGATTATCATCAAATGAGACTAACGTAACAATTTTTTACATTGTTACTCAAGGGATGTCATAATTTTATAGTAATTAGTAATTAATAATTATACTAAGGGTAAACCAATAGGAAAATTTTTGGGTTTCGTAAGTAGTAACGTGATAGTGAAATTTTTTTGATGGGGAAGATTACGTCCCCAGTCGTAATACTTAACTAACTACCGTACAACCGATTAACAATGGTTTGAAATTACTTTTGGGCGCACTTTGTTATTGTTGTTCCCACACTAAAGTTTTTCCAGGTCTAGTGATAAATAAACACCATTCAATTTAAATACAGCAATAAATAGGGCAATTATCTACAGAATTTTTACTTTTCTTTCGTTATTTTTTTCTAGTAATTTTTTCTAGTAATAATGGGTCAAACTTGGGGTACCGAAAGTTCTCCTCCACAAACTGAAAATAATTTAAATCAATCATCATTACATAATTATAAAATTTCAAATAATTTATTAAGGAAAAATTTTTCGAATTTGGAAAGTTATTCCTTGCAGAGTACTTTTGAAAATTTGGGTAGTATAAAAAATGGTAAAGAAGTCATCGAAGAAGAAGTTTTAATTGTGAGTACATAAAATATATATAGTATTATATTTATTAAGTACAAAATACTATATCAATTATGCCATTTTCTTTTTAATTTTAGCAATATTTAGGATTCCCTGATGAAATAGGAATTGGGCCAATTATTTATCGTTCATTCACATATCTAGCCAGTTACCCATCACCAGCTCATAAAGAGAATCTATTGACATATGATGGCCTTATAAAAGCCATTGCGATATACTGTGATAAAGTTCATGATGTCATATTAGAGGATCGTATTAAGCTTATATTTGAATCTTTTGCTATACATGAAGAACACTCAACTCTTGGGATAACACCTAAAATGGGAGTGTCTTATGAAAAACAGCCTCCTTATACTGAATATCCTGAAAGCAAGGTTTCTGATGTGCAGGAAGGTGAAATATCAGAAGTTGGAACATTGAAAATTGATTCCATTGACCTCGACGATGATGCCGCATTTTTAAAAGCTCTTGGACTTGGAAAACAAGAAAATGAAGAAACTTATATTGTTTCCAAAGTATCTTGTACTGAAATGATAAAAATATTAACAGGCATAATTTGGCTAATGACGAATGAAATTACTTTCGCAAAAGATGTGTTCGAACATTCAACGAACGCTGAACAAATTCTTAAAGTTATAACTCCAATTGTTGAACATATGGCAAGATATGATACAGAGCTTCACAATCTTCCTTATTCACAGATTATTTCTCCTCAAACTTATATAAAATGGCCAATTTTCAAAGATTTCATGCAGCGTAATATTCCAAATGGGTTTGATATATTTAAACCCTTCTTTTATGGACAATTTTTGATTGGACAGACATTGTCACAACATCGTAAAAAATCTGTTATGATCGGTCCTCATGTACAACTTTTGCCAAAATTAGATGAGACGTCAGAATACTTGAATCCAATTAATCTGGCTTTATTGAGTTTGATGTTACCAGAAAAAGTTTTAAGAAAGAAAGAATGGAATTATCTATATTCGGGAAGTAAACATGGATTTAGTATGAATCGATTTAATACTCACGTCTTTAAGTATACTGGACCCACGCTTATGATAATTCGGGCTGAGTTGACATCAGATAGACATAGCGAGCAAGCTTCATCTTCAAAGAAAGAAATCTTAATTGGTGCTTATATACCAGAACAATGGCGTACCACATCCTCTCCACGAACATGTTTTGGTTCTGCAGAATGTTTTTTATTTGAATTATATCCTAATTTTGAAGTGTTCCCTGCATCCAATCACAACAAAAATTACATCTATTATAATCCCACTTTTGGAATAGGATTTGGAGGAATTGCTACATCAGGTCCAACTTCAAGTAAAATTGTATCAACGGATGCAAATTCATTTGTTATTCAATTGGATAATACTTTGCAACATGGGAGATATAGAAATGATGCTCTTCGAAATTTGGCGAATACTTTTAAACTAAGTGCAACAAGATCATTTTTTGATACGAGGTTTGAAGTGTTAGAAATTGAAGTGGTGGGAATGGGCGGTGAAGGTGCTAGAGAGAAACAAATGAGAGACTGGAAATGGGAAGATAATGAATCTTCAAAGCGATTAAATAACCGAAAAGATAAAGTTGATAAAGAAATTCTCAAGGTGAGGTTCAACTAGGAAAAATTGTAAACTGCTAATTATATATATATTAAATTTTCCGATTTTTTTTTCTTTTTTTTTAGATGGCGGGAATTATTGATGAAAGTAAACGTTCAGAAATTATTAAAGAACCATGATTTTTAAACTAAATCAAGAAATTTTTATTTATTTATTTATTGTTTAATTGTTTAACAGAACAAATAGTAAATCAATCGATGTCGTAAATTTAAAAAAATTTGAAAATCCTGTGTAAAATTACGAAATTGTATTACAAAACTAATTAGTTCATTGATCACATTGTGCACTCCTCAGTCACTCCACGTTTACATGTTATAATATCATGATGTAACGCTGAAAATCATTAATAAAATAAAAGGGGTTTAAATCATTAAATCATGATTATCATATATCATGGCGTATATAAATGGGAGACTGGAATTTCTTTTCGATCATTTGACTGCATGTTGTGAAACTAATGCATCTAAAAATTTTTTTTATATACTTTTTATTCTTTAATTAGCATAATACTCTTTTGCCTAACACTTTCTTATTAGAATATAATTCAATTTTTTTTTTTTAAAAAAAAAAAAAGATAAGTATGTCGACAAAATTCTGGGCTTCTTTATCTAGTGATATCCTACATATTTTAACAGATGGACTAGAAGAATACAACGTAGTAATAGAAGTAGGCGAAGCTCCAAATACTAAAATTTTTCAGGCACACTCTATAATATTAAGAGCAAGGTCACCATATTTTCGTCAAGCACTTTCAAAAAACTGGGCTAAAAAAGAAGGAGATATTATAAAATTTTCCAAACCTAATATAAGTCCAAAAGTTTTTGAAGTAATCTTAAAGTAAGTTAGTTCGTCCCTTTGAAATTGACTACATTTTTTTTTACCTAACTTTTTTTTTTATTTTTTTTTTTTTAATAATTACTAGGTTTATGTACAGTGGTAACGTGGATATGATGAATAAGTCAATGATGGAAGCATTAGAATTATTAATTGCAACTGATGAACTCTTATTAACAGAACTTTCGGAATATGTTCAAGAATATTTATTACATTATGAAGTTGGATGGTTGGAAGATAATTTAATAACGCTTTGGAAAAAGATAAATAATTATGATTCATGTAGAAAATTACAAGAATATTGTTTATCAATAATTTGTAAAGACCCGACATATTTATTTAAATCTCCCGACTTCCTCTTACTCGATTCTTCATTATTAGTTTCATTTTTAAAGTTGGATAATTTACAAATTGAAGAAGTTCAAATTTGGGATTATTTGATTAAGTGGGGAGTGGCACAAAATGAGAATTTAAATATTGAAAATATTTCACAATGGAATAAAGAAAATTTTGAACAGCTAGGTATGACATTAAAAGAATGTATTCCGTTGATCGGATTTTTGCAAATAAGTTCATCAGATTTTTATGATAAAGTTTGGCCGTTTAGAGATATTTTACCAAAAAGTACATTGGAAGAAGTGATGAAATATCATTTGAAGCCAACAACTCCACCAAAACCCGTTGAAAAATTAGCAAAGAGATTGCAATTTGACTCATGTTTATTGAGACCGTATCACGTGGCATTATTATCGAGTTGGATTGATAGAATAGATAGTTTGGGACAAAAACGTTATTTGTACGAAGAAAACCCATACAGGTTCCAGTTATTACTTAGGGGAACACGTGATGGATTTGATTCCAGTACATTTCATGAAAAATGTGATGAGAAAGGTCGTACAATCGTGGTAATGAAAATTCATCGTACAAATGAAATTATAGGAGGATATTCACCTGTAGTATGGTCATCTAAAGAAGGTTACTGGAATACCGAAGATAGTTTCTTATTTACACTCGGAAACAGGGGAATGATTGAAGATAATAAACTATGTAGGGTGAGCAGACATAGAAGTTGTTATGCCATTAGATTTAGTGGAAAAGAATATGGTCCTTGTTTTGGTGATAAAGATTTATCTATGAAAGGAAAGTTTGATCAAGAGGGAAGTTGTAGTTGTCAAAAAGATGATTATATCGACAAAGTTACTGATGCAGGAAGCTTTAAAATTGATGAATATGAAGTATTTAGAATTATTAAAAAGTGAAACTAAATTGGAAACATATATACATACATAAATATATACTGTATCTTATTTTAATACTTGTTAAAACATTCTTAATAATTAAAATACATTAGAATCATGCTAATAAATAATTATATAATATATTAATTTAGAAAGTTATTATTTTAATAAAATATTACTATTATACTATTATTGAACATTTTATTGCATTTATGATTCACGATTGTGTTTTAAAAATTGTATTATTTATAATATGCATGTGATAATTTAATATATAGTTAAACTGTTCTTTTTTTACATGATTTTTATGAGTTTTTATACAGCCAATCCACCTTCTTTCTCCATATTTTCCGCGATAATTCTCTTTCCAATTGCACTTTCAGTAATAAGTTTATCTAGATTAATTATACTACCTAAATCCCCACTCCATTCTTTTACCATAATTGGATTATTGATATTAAGATCTATATCACTATTATTATCACTATTATCACCAATACTAAAGTTACTATTATTTTCACTACTATAATAACTATTATATTCACTATTATAACCATCACTTTTAACGGATCCATTATGATAAAATCCTTTAAACCCTTTAAACCCTTTAAATCCTACAAATATACTACTAGAATTCTTTTCTTCATAATCATCATTTAACTCTAGTTTTTCAAATTTTCCTCTTCTTCCTTTATGATTTTTCATTTTTGATATATTATTATTATTATCTTTTTTAAAGAAATCTTTAATACCACCACTCCATTTTCTATTTTTCGCATTCTTTTTTTTATCAAACAAAGTATCACTACTCCATGTTGAACTAAGACCACTAAATGATTTATCATCATCATCTTTATGAATCGAATTTAAATCTTCATCTTCAATATCTGAATTCGATACATCATCTTTTATATGAGATAATAGTACCACTCCAAAAGTGAGTCCTATTATACCAACGAATACTGATACTAATGCCCATATTGGATATGATGAAAATTCATCAAGGTAAATCATGGTATTTATCAAGCCCATTGTAGTATATAAGCCAAGGAATATTGGCATTACTAGTACTGAATCACAAAGTTTAACCGCTTCATTTAAACAGACAACCTAAAGAAGTATGATAATTATTTTTTAATCGAAATACTTTTTTTTTTACGCGTGAAACACAAAAGAATTTACCTGAAGAATCGCAGTTATTATAAGAAATATAAGAACAAACCATCCAATCAGGTCAGTAAATTGATTGACTTGAGTTGTTATTGAAACATAAGCCAATTTCACCCTGTATTTATATATATATATATTAATTTGTAAAAAAAAAAAATTATTTTTAGTAATAACGAAAATTTTTTTTTCATATTTTGGATAATTACCCAGATTTAGCCAAGAGAAGAGTTTGACTGGCAAATAATCCAGCAACTATTGCTATATCGATACCAGTCAATTTCTTTAAATTTGGTGTTCCAATGTTTTTAAAACATCCACTGCGTTCCTTACGTTTTTCATTTAATAGGATCCATTTACAATATATTCCTCCAAAAAGCAATATCAATGTTATAAAATTTAATATTGAGAAAAATATAATGAATACTGGTCGTATTATTAGTGACTTTAAAGAATCCAATGTTAATGATGATTCTAATACATTATTAAGCCAGAAAGAAAATAGTGAGAAAAAATGAAAAAAAAGAGAGAATTGTATATTAGGCCGGACCAATTAAAAAATTATGTTTAACAAAAAAAAAGGATGGGAGACCTTATTTATATAAAAATTTATTTTGGTATCTATATGAAAGGGATGGATTTGTTAAACATAAAATTAAATTGGCTAGGTCTTTACTGTGACTTACCCTCATGGTTGTTACTCTGACCTCCAGAGAAAACAATCCAGCATACTGATATTAACACAATAAATGTCCCTATAACATCCTTATTTGTAATTTCTGTTCCAACAAGTAATTTAGCGAAAATGAAATTAAATATCAATGATATAGACCCAAGTGGCGCTACCCATTGAGTCTTTAAATAATCTATTATTTTAAAGTTAATATATGATAAATATAAGGAGCAAATTCGTCGACATAAAGAAAATATCGTAAAAAAAAAACTTACTTAATGCTACTGTACTTCCAACGGCCTGACTAACGACATATAAGTATAAACCTAGATGCCATTTTGGTCTACTACAATCAACACGTTGGTTTTCTTTAGGTAATTTTTCGTTTGCTACATGATCCGCTTTTAATAAATTCAGACCGGCTGCGTACATTATTGAAGCAAATAGTGATACTAAGAATCCTATAAAGAATTCTAATGTAGTTGTTTCTCCATTTGAATCGGGCATGATGAATGATATCTTTTTAAAAAGAGAAAGTATGAGGGAAGATGAAGTTTTATATGTTTATTAAGACTTTTTCTTTGAACTTTTCGTTTATCCTATCTTACGGTACGTGTCTTTTTGATATCAAATAAAAATAAAAAATGGTATTTTTTTAAAAAAAATAAATTCAATTACAAAATTTCAAAGAATTTTATAATAATATATGTTCACGGGACCAAAATTTTGGTTTTTTATGTTCTTTATTATTCTAATCAATAAGAAATCTTTCGAATTCATAAAATCATACTACATAATTTTTTTTTTCTTTTTAAAATGGGCCATCTCAGATATTTACTAACACATTAACGGGTTAACCGTAAAGTAAACGTGGCTCTTGATAACTATAACAATTCAATTCCGCAATATGTTGAAGATAAATAGAAAGATTTAGAGGAGGCTGTGTGTAGATTTTTTTTTTTATATTATTGTGACTTATGAGGCTTAGTATTTAACAAAGCGAAAGTCAACGAATTTTTAGCCGTGATCATGTGATTAAATATCTATTAGCCTAAAAAGTATGTAGCTAAAAGTAGTTGAAGGCTGTTAAAACCGCAGTCAATTTTTTTCTTACTAGCCAAATTTATTCACGATTCAAATCTTGTTAACGTGACATTTATTATCTTTATTATTGTTATTAGGAATGTGAAGATTAAATATTTTTCCAATTCCATAGAGAAAAGGAGAGAACAAATAAACAACCGATATTGTCAATATATAATATTATTTACTTCAATTAATATATTATAATTCAAAATTTATTACAAAAAGTGATTCAAAAACAATTATTCGAATTCCGGATCCGACCAAAAATTGTACAGTATATATTAAGTAAATACATATCTATAGTTGTAATTTATAAAATTAAAGATTTGTACATACAGTATTATGAATAATTTAAAATAGCACATTTTTGTCCATTTGGTAATGTACCATTGGATACTACAACATTAGTGAATGGATCTTTATTTATCAAGAACTTATAATTAGATTCTCTAGCGACAAACCAATCAATATGCTTTCCCCCGAAACCGAAACCTTTATCATCAACTTTAACGCAACCATTGTGAACTTTAGAGTTCGGCAATTTCATTCCGTCAAGTTTTTTAATGTAGAGTAATGTTCCCGCACGAATATCATTGGCCGCTACAGTAATGTAAGGAATCAATGGAGTACCATTCGATGAACTGCCGAAAGGAAATTTCGTTTTATCAAGTTCTTCAAAACAAGAAAATGATTTTGAACTACAGCTACAATCTATTTTATAATAAAGAAAGAATTTATTAACGAAAGAAAGTTTACTTTATTTTTCATTAAAAAAAAGATTCACTTACCACTAAGATTAATGACTCTACCGGACTTAGTTATACCAGTTCCTTCCGTTTTCATATCATTAGCAAAATCCAAATTTACAGTTGCAATTAATTTACCTTTGCATGTTTTAACATCAACTGTTTTGGTACTTTTGAAATCATTTTCGAATGTAACCCAGTAATAAGTGAATTCCGATTTACTTGATATATTTTTAGCTGGGTTAAATGATTGACGTTTATCGAAAGTTGTTGGAAACGATGAAATAAAAGTGAAAAAAATTGTGAAAAGCGTTAATAAGATAATGAGTTTGTTCATTTTTATTTGTTGTATATTTATTAAAATTTAAAGGAAATGTTTTGATTTTTTTTTCCTGAAGAAAAAAAATTCTAGGCTTATGAATGCCTCCATTTTATACTTGTTGAAAAGTGATAGGATATCGTAAAAAAAAATCTGTTCCTACGCGTAGAAATCAAATGATAAACACAACGAAAACACGACATTTTGCGTCTATGTATCAAAATATGAAAAGTGTACAATGACAACAATGACAAAAAAAAAAATGTAATTAGATTTAAATAGTTTTAAAAAATTTTATTATTATATCGTAACGTTTTTGTCGTAGGCGACAAGATTTTTGTTTCATATAATTTTTTTTAGAAAAATTTGAACTTAGATTTTATTAATAACTACGATTTTATTAAATAACCAATCAAATGATAATCTTATGTATGAACATTTTTGAATTCTGGATTCAATTTCCTAATCTAACAGTATGTATGCACTACTTAATGTTTCAAGAAAAATAGAATAAATTTTAGCCTTTATTATAATAATATCAATCTTTTCATTGAAAGTTTTATTTGCGTAACTAAGAGAGAGATCTTATCTTTTTTTGAACATTTATATTAATATCCTTATTTAGGAATTTATCCTTTCAATCATATAATTTTGGTCAAAAAATTATTTTATTTTTGCAGAAATTTTAAATTTCTTTGTTTTCCCTTTTTTTTCATGTTTTTGAATTCGATATTATTAATATTTCATAACGACCGATCCGTGATTGGTTCATTCAAATCGTATTGTTATATAGTTTGGCTGATTCAAGTTGCATTAAAGATACGAGTAGTCGGGTACAATCTTATTTGCATAATAAAAAATATATAAATTTTTATTTACTGTATTTATTATTATTGTTTTTTCTTTATTTGAATTCCTTTCAAAATTTTATGATATTCTTTAATGCAAGTTATAATTAAAATAGAGTTTATTACAATCCTTTTTTATATTAAAGAAATCAAATCGGAGTAAGAATTTATTTTTAGCGTACAGAAAAAATAAAAAGTATCTAAATATGTTTAAGTGCTAAATTAAATGCATCAATGCATATTTGACATATGAACCAATAATTCGGTAACCAATTTCATCTTTTCTTTTCAGGCGAGGGTTTTTTTTCAATAAACTATTTTAACCAAATATAATAATAACTATATTAAATTTTTAAATTGTTTAATAATAATAATGATTCTAAAAAATCTTCTTAAAGTCAGGTGACTTATTAAATTTCGAGAGAAAAGTTAATTATTATAAAATTTCTTTTATCATCTGTTATTTTATTAATTGAACTTACTCAAGTCATTCTTTCCGCTATTTTTATAATGCATTATGATATCAATTATTATCACTATATCAAATATCATAAATTGAATAATGCTGCGCATTTGTCGGATAAATTTAATTTAATTTGACAAAGCCATCATTTTAAAATGCATATAATATCTTACAAGGAAGAATCTGTTTTTCTTTTGTACCAAGTAAACATGAAATCAAAGAATACATGTGGATACACGGAAAACTTCTGTGTTAATATTTTTTTTTTCATATTTCATATTTCTCCGATTTTTTATCTCGGAAAAAAAAACATATAAAATCATAGGCTCATGGCTTTGGTCAACTTCATGTCCCTCACGTAAAAAAAAATATATATTTTTTTTTTCTAATTTTTTTAATTTTTTTACATTCATTTCCTTTGAAGAAAGAGAACTCCTTCATTTTGAAAATATTTCTCACGTACATTTTATTATATAGTACATAATTTCTTGTAACAATTTCTTGTAACATATTACTGTAAATTTACATAATACCAATATATTTTCAAAATGTCCAAATCCCTCGCCTTCCTCTTAATTCTTACTTTCACTTTGATGATCGCTACCTTATCTCTTTCTTTTCCAACATCCCAACTTTCTGCTGATGAGTTGATTTCATCAACAATTGAAAGACGCGCCACCTCTCCTTTTACAAAACTTATTTCAAATAAGTCAAAATTTACTTATTATTGGGTTGCAAATGAAGTGGATCACAAATCAAATAGTGTGGTCACACTTAAAGATTGTAAAAAAAGAACGGTTGCGACCGTAAATCGTGACTTCGCTATCGAAATGAAAACGGAAGGATCTGGGCGTGGCAAATCTGGAGATGTTTTTAATTTTGATGGTAAATATAAATTTATGGATAAAAAAAAAAAAAATTCTTGTAGTATTTGTATTATTTTAGTATTAATTCATCTTTACTTATTAATTAATTAGATTGTTCATGTGGATCTTCTTTTAACTGTTTTGTGAGAATTGACAAGAAAAAATTCCCGTTTGGTCTTGCAGCAAATGGAAATGCTCTCAGACCTTTTATTACTGTAGCAGCTAATGACCTTCGTCCAGGCCAATTATTATTTATCCCAGCTCTTGTAAATTTGGCTTTACCAGGCGGAAAACGTCATAACGGATGTGTAATTGTCGAAGATAGAGGTCACAGTTTTGGTAGAAAACATATTGATTTTTTTGTTGCCGCTGAATCCACTTACAAAACTTTGGATAAACAAAAAAGAATTACTGATGTCCAAGTTTTTGATGGAACTGCTCCAAATGGAAAAAAATGCACCCTTCAGAATTATACTGTTTAATTTTATTAATGAAATTAGAAATCTAGAACTAGATAATCAATATAAATATAAATGATGTTATTTATGTATAGTCTTTTATTAATTAATGTATCGAATAATTATTTTTTCTTTTTTTTTTAAATGAATAAACGAATAAATGATCTTAATTTAATGAAATAATCTAAATATTATTGGTTCCGGAAAAAAAATTCCTTTCAATCAGTCGTATGCATGCACTACGAAATGTCTACGATTATAAAATCGGCAATAATAAAGATAGGAGATACTTTTATTACTTTTTTATTTGTAAATAAATAATTAGTATTATATCATTTTTCACCGGAATCGTGATATAAATTTTGTATTTGTATGGCGAAATAAATTTATAACATAAATAGTTAACAAAGATTTTTACGTAATACGTAATACATTCACGATGATCTTTTACACGTTATTAGTGAATTTTAGAATAATAATAATAACTATAACAAATAAAGAAGTTAATAAAGCGATCGTTAACCCATAATCAGGACTATCTTCCTCTTTTATCATTTCACCAAAAAATGCTTCAATCTGCGCAGAAGAAGAAGCTAATAATGTACCAGTTTGATAAACTAATCCAGGAAAAGTTCCACGTAATTCAACTGGTGCTATTTCGTTTAAATAAGCTGGAATAGAACCCCAACTACCCTAGTAAAGTGAGAGATACATTAACATCATATTTTTTTAATGGTATACTTGTTATACTACTGATGTAATATGACAAATAAATGAATATATATATATTTTTTACTTACACCGATACAAAGATATACGGCAAAAGCACCAATCGTTAACACAATATAATTTCTTGGTAAAACGTACAAAGGTAAAAAACATCCTGCCAAAAATGTAAAGGTTATCATCGCATTTTTTCTTCCAAGAAAATGGCAAATGTAACCATTTATAATTCCTCCTATTATTGATCCTATATTTGCAATTATTGTTATGAATGTTATTTGACCTGGTGTAAAATCAAGTTGAACATTTAAGAATGTTGGGTACAAATCTTTCGAACCTTAAAAAAAAAAAAAAAGATATTATTAATTTACAAATTGTATACATTTTTGCAGTATATTTATAAATTATCATACCATGAACTATAAAATTTAACGCCGTCATTAGTAATATAGAGAAAAGAAATATTTTCCAATGATTTATTATGATTGATCGAGTTTTTTCACGTGGATTAATTTTAGTTGTTTTACGTTCTGCATGCAGTCTTTTCCATTCTTCTGATTCTGGTACTAAAAAATATATTATTAAAACTAGGAGAATTGGGAACGATCCTATGTAATATGTAGTGCGCCATCCCCAATTTGTAATAACAGCATAATATACTACCGCTGCAAGGAGAAATCCAAGAGCATAACCCTCTTGTAAAATACCCGATAATAACCTGAAATAGAGATCGATATTTGACAACCAATTTTTACTTTTACGATGATAGACAAAAATTAATAAATAAATACCCACGACTTTCAAGCGGTAAAGCTTCCATCGCAAGAGCAGCTCCTAATCCCCATTCACCTCCCATAGCCATTCCAAATATTGCTCTTGTAATGGAATACGTTAAAAAATTTGGTGCAAATCCAGAAGCTAATTGTAATCCACTAAATATGAAAATATTCGCCATTAGCGGATACTTTCTACCATATTTGTCTGATAATAAACCAAATATTAATGCACCTAATGGACGAAACGTTAACATAAGAGTAATGCTAATATAAAACAATTAAAATTTAATTTTAATTTATGTGCTCCCGCAATTTTTGTATTTATAAAGTATGAATATTATAATTACCTTACAGCAACGTCAGATGGTTTCAACTTAAAATCTTTAGCAATATAAGGTAAAGTAAATGTTACTATGAAATAGTCGAATGAAACAAACGTCCAACTAAGATATGTTACGAAAAATGTTATAAATTGTGTTTTATTAATTGATTTTAATAATTTTAGAGGATTTTCTCGTTCGCTGGATATTGAAGGATCAGATTTTTTATCTTGCCATTCTTTTGAAAGGGATTCTTCCATTTTTTTTTCCTCTAAGTTGATGTTCGGTATGATGATAGAAATATCTTATAATATGAATTGAGGCTTATGATCACTATGTTTATGGCTTAAATAACACCAGGCTTAAAATATCAGATCCGATCGGCTTTAATAATTATAAGTATGGGCCGCATAAAAATCAAGAAATTAAATTAATAAACAAATGTATATTTATTTATACATAAAGATTTGTTTTATAATTCTAGCCGACTTAGATCTGAATTTGATCCAAATTATTATAAATTTTACTGCAGGTGACTTTAGATTTGCGAGAGAATATAGTCCTCAGGCTTTTATTCAGATAGAATTTGAGTAAATTGCGAATAATTGAACTCTTATATAAAATTACTAATTCATGTCTTTTTTTTTAAGAATGACTAATTTTAACAATACCTATCTATAGCATTATATGTAAATTTACGAGTATATATCTTAGGTTAGAAAGGCTGTTATTCAAATGGTTTTAGAGAGAAATGCGAAAATTCAATTTTGTAAGTAATTTATGTTTTTTTTGGTCCTTAACGTGCTAAATTATATCATATTATTTTAAAAAACTTTTTATAAATACGTCAAATATTTTTAAGTATGGTGAAAATCACTTGCAATAAAAATTATAATGGTGTAGTTAGCCGAAAAATAATTAGCCGCAACGTGATCTGGACTCGCAAAAAATCCACTGGAATTCCACGACGATCTACGCTTGAGCCGGGTCCGGATAGGGATGGTTAGGTCGGTCCTGGTCCGGTCCCGGTCCTGGGACCTGTAAGTCCTATAGAACGGACCTGCGGACCAGGTCCTGTTAGGACAGTCCTGGACCTGGTCCCAGGACCTGGTCCTTACTAAGTTATTTATAGATTTATG
>QZLH01000085.1:0-10168 GCA_003833135.1 Oehlia diaphana | reverse complement strand
TAGTAAAGTAGTAATTTTAATTTTAACTCTGGCCAAATTGTACTTTCAGCCAAAATTAAGTATGGCAATTACTGTAGTAATTGATCATTACAAGTAGGTTTGATATGAAAAATTTTTTTTTCTTGTGTTACAGCATATGTTATATCTTGACGTGATGTATGTCGTAAGGTACTACCTTTGGTAAAAGAAATGTCCGCAACCCTAATATAGAACTTGATTATAAAGAAGATCAAGTTTATATTAAATTTAAAGATCCAAATCCTACAATTACTCAAACAAGACTTGATGCTATAATATGCGTATGTGATGAGATACTTTTAAGTTGTGATAGATATCAATATTTAGCAGCAGTTGTACTAATACTTTTTCGTGAATATTTAGTTACTGATTGGCATAATAAGATAAATGAGTTTATAAATGCTTAAATACATGTAGAAACTTATAATATAGATCAGAATATTAATCAAGATAATTATTTTAATGAGCCTAGTGATATTTTTGTAGATAATGAAAAAGTTGAAAATGGAGCTTTTCATTCTCTATTAACTTTACTTAAAATATTGATTCCTATTTGGAAATCAGGAGAAAATCCTGTAATATTTCCAGAAGATATTCTTTATATAAAACTTGGTAGAGATAGTAGGAATGTTAGCAGAAAACAAAATCATATTATAATTACTTATTGTTTATTAAATAAAGGTGATAAAATACTTAAACCAAAGTCATCAATTTAGGTATATTTTTAATTTTTATATTTTTAATGAATAAACTAAAATATTTAAATATATATAATTTATTTATTTAATAATTAAATAATTTTTACTTTAGTATATATCTTTATGTGAATAAAGAAAAATATAAAGTATTGGATAAGATTGCCAAGATATTTGCTTTACAATTAACTGATTTAAAAGAAAATAGAATAATTGATAATGATGGTATTTATAATTTTATTTTTCTTCTAATTAAAAATTTACATATAATATTATGGGTTTAAATACACTAAATTTAGAATTTTTTTGCTTATTCTGTAAATGTGATTTCAAGTTTTGTCATAATATAAAATTTTCTTAACCACCTACTGAAAATTTTAAAGGTTAGAATTTTATTTATTGATTTATTATCAAATATTAATAAAATTTAATTGCATTAATTAGAAAGAAAGAAACCAACTTTATTTCCTGTGATTGATTTACTTAGTAATTACGCTCCTGATGAACAATGATTTTGATCAAAATTTTAAGGAGAGAATTGAAAAAAAAATGAATAAACTTAATATTCATTTTGAATTTTTTCATGGTAATTCTTAAAATAATTGGAGTTGAACATTACTTATGACTGATGTAAATCTTAATTCTAGTTAGGATTTCTATTTAGTTATACGTATATTATATTAGTTTTATTATTATAAATTTTAATAAAGATCTATATATACTGTAGCAAAAAAAAAAGTTATTAAAAATTTCTCAAATATTATCAAGACCAATAGAAAAGTATAAATTAAAATTTTTTTTGACTATCAAATGCATATTAATTGTAATTAGTTATAAAAAGGTTTAATCTAAAAAATTATTATATAATCATATATTTTTCCTATGAAACATATTTTTAAATTTTTAGGAATTTTATACAATTTAAAAATAATTATATATATTTCCAAGATTTTACTTAATCTTAAAATAAATTTTTTACTTTTAAAAATCACTCTTTTTGAATAAAGAACTGTAGTTTATATAAAATATTTATTAATTATCTATCAAAACTGTCACATTAATTTATATGTAAAAAATCAATAAATAAAGACTATCATGTCAAATAATTTTTTATTGAACTTAAAACAGCATTTATATTCTAAACTGATAATAATCAAATATATTAATGTTTATTATTACCTATAGGTTTTGCAAATTTTTTTTTAAAGTACTACTGATATTTTATCATTTCATTTTTTTAATATTGAACGTATTGCTTAATTGAGGTATTTAGTACTTAATTTTAGTTTGTTTTAGTTTTTTAAAATTAAAGCACTAAAGAATTTCTTTCTTTTTGCCATTTAAAAGTTCTTGCTGTAGTTTTTAATACAAAAGAGATTTTTAACATAATTAAAAAGATTTTTAAATAATCTTGATCAAATTTATAAGTATTTATCATATTTATTAAATTTTTAGGGTGTTTTTGTTTATTATTATAAAAAAAAAATTTCTTAATATACACTAGTGTTTGAAACACATATTACATAATTCTATAAAAAAAAATTTTTGTAAAAAAAATTCCAATAAAAAAATCTTTAAAAAAAATTATATTAAATGTTTTTTGGTTTATTCTGCAAGTTTACTTAGTATGTCATAGATGGTTTTGAATGTTATTTTTGAGTTATTTAACAATCTTTTTTTTGCTTTTTTTTCGTTAAATTTTAACATTAAATAATCAGCATAAAAATTTACTTTTTTTGGAAATTGTGTTCAAATACATAGTGTACAAATAAAAAGTATCTTATAAGAAATATTATTTTTTATTTTTTTCTAAAATTCACATTAATTAATCAAATAAATACTTTAGTAATTATAGTATGGCAGTATATTTTTTATTAGCATTAGTATCCTTAGATTTAATATGAATATAAAAATTTTTTTTTAATTATTAAATGATTTTTTCATAATTAAATCTTTATTATTATTTGAAATTTTCCTTACAATATTATTTTATCAGTGTAACTTGAAAATATTTTTTTTAGATATCTATTATTTATTCTTATAAGAAATTTCTTTTCTTTAATCTAAATTTTTTTTTTTTTTCCTTCCTTTCTAACTTTTTGTTAATCCAACTTTTAATTGCATTTAATGTTTTATCACATTTTGGTATTTCAATATTATTATATAAATGAGATATTATATATTGATTAAAACCAATGTTGTAAGTTAAAATTTCTCTAATTTTACATGCAATTCTATATTAGTTTAGAGCATAAGGGTTTTCTATAATCTAAAATTTCTTTAAAATTTTTAATTATTTTTAATTCTTCATTAATAAAAAATGATTTCTATTGTTCATTTAATTTATCTAAATTTTAAGTCTAATTGTTAAAACTAAAATATAGAATTAATATTAGTAATATATTACTATTATACTTAACATACTAATAAATAATTATATTACCTTTTACATATCAACTTTTCAGTAATCAGATCTTATGTTGATTTTAAAGTTTGTATAATTATAAATATATTCATTAATAGTCAGATTTTTTTACTAATTATTCTTTACTTTAACAGTTGCTGTTATACATCTAGTTCTATCCTTTATAGTTAGTACTAAATTATTCCATAAAATAATCATTTTTCACCAAACTTTTTTTAAAATAACTTTTTAGATTAATATTATAAAAAGGGTTTACAATAGATTTTTTATTCCCAAATACTATTAAAAATGCACTGCTAAAAAAACAGTTTTCATTAGGAGTTGTTCTAACACAAATATAATTTTTATATTTGTTTTGGAGTAGCTTCATAGTTTCATTATCTTGTTCATAATCATTTCATTCTTTATTAATAACATCAAGATCGTTGGGCAATATATTAATACTGGCAAATTGAGTATTATATTTAATGACTTCGTTAAGAGTGATATCTTTTTTTTTAAGAAAATAAAAAGTAGAATATGAAATATTTGTAGCAGTAGTAGAAAAATTCATTTATTGTTACAAATATAGTATTTGCAGATAACAAGTGGGGTGATAACAGATAAAGAATTGATAGATCAATAATACTTTACAAACTTTAAATCTTTTTTGATTTAACTTTTTTTGTAACTTTCATGGTATAATGATAATAAGGGGTAGATCTTTAGATAAATCTTTAGATTTGTTATTTTATCATATTACAAGTTATTACATTTTTTTTGATATGTCATCTGTTAACTCCTTATTAGAAAAATTTTTTTTTTCACAAAAACCTAATCTTTCGATGTGTGTAAATGATCACCTATTACCAAACTTAAATTTTTATTGCAACAGTTTTGATAGATAATCGATGAATATTTTTACACAAGCCATCTAAGAATTAGAAAATTTTTTTAGGAAAAATATATGATTATAAAAATTACTACATTAAACATTTTACAATTTAAATAAATATTATATAATTTATATTAGTATCCAATGATATAACCAAATTGAGTAAATCCTTTTATAAAATGAGTAAATTTTTCTGGAAGATCGCCTAATTTCATAATAGACTATGTCCCACTGACCCAAATCATCATTGATTAGAATAGGCCGATAATTTAATTAGTCTAATCGTCAAAAATGTCAAATAGTCAATTATTGTACTACATTTTTGGCATAGCAGATTCGTAATTACTAAAATAAGTTTATTTTCATTTGTGGTAAGATGTACTGTAAAAAAAAGTTGATTAGTTTTTTATATTCCATCTTTTTTTCGTAAAAGGCTCATATTTCCAGAATTAATAATAACCTTATATCACAGAATTTATCAAATTATTTATATTTTCCACAAATAGACCACAAAAAGGCTTATTTTTACGGAAACCTTTTATAGAAGTGTTATTGTTATTTAATTGAGATATACCATTTTCACATGCATCAATAGATTTAGTATGAAAATGAAAAAGTATATCTCTGATTTTTTTTTCACTAAAAAATTATATAAAAATGCATATACCTTTTTCAATGGGACTTGAGATAAATTGTTATTACATTTTGAAACATCATTAATATATATATCAATAGCAATTTCCATCATGCAACATCTAACTTTTTTCATTTTTACCATTATCTTTTATCTAATAGGTATCACACCTTTTGTACCAGGCACTGAAGGTAATATTTTTTAAATATATATTAAATCGATTCTTTATTACAATTTAATTTATTATTTGATATATAATAGCATACGAGGTTCTAATCTTGCCACTTTTTGAAAATAGTAAGAAAGTCTTAAATTTAATGATGAAATTTATAAAAAATTGTATATTAATTGATCTTTTTTTTTACAGACTATGATGTTTGTAGTCTTTGGATGGAAGATTTGAATTAACATTTCATAACCTTTATACCTGATGATCTACATGATTATAATGAATATATTAATTTCTATTGTAGAGGTCATATGCCCTAAAATGACGATTCAGGAGTAGTTCCGAAAAATGGTGTTATAACTTTGCAAATTTTAGATAGTACTACACCATATCAAATTAATTTTCGTCCCTGACAAAATATTCCTTATTATTATATTATTGACAAAGATTATACAAGTGATATGTGTATAGTATTTTTAAGTTCTGACCACAATTCTTGGGAAGTTGAAGAATTAGGTTACGAAAAATGTAGATTCCTAAGAGATGGACCTAGTAATACAAGTAGTCAAAGTGTTGATACAAGTGGTTTAAAAAGTGCTGTAACTAATGTTGTTGTAAAAAGTGTTAGAAAAAAATGATTAGTTTTTTACCCAATAACAATTATAGCTGATAATAGATAATATACATTAATATATATATATTATTATACCATTTACCAGATAGTATACTATAAATAATTATTAATAAATCGTAATAAGCATCATTATTACAAAATACTAAAAAAAATAATCAATCTTTTGTATTGCTGTTAATTAATTATTGCACTATTCTCAAATAAAGCACATAAGTTTATTTTAAAATAGAATCAATTCTTTATAATTCCGAATTCTTTTACTATTACTGATAATTCTATTCATGTTAAAGTTTTATTAAAATATAAATCTTTTTTTCTACTTAATTATTAACTTTTAAAACAAATGTTAAGGATAATAAAGATAATAGTTTTGATAAAGATAACAGTAATTATATAAATAATGATAATGAAGATAAAAAAAGAAAAATAAAGAAAATAATATTAACAATATTAACTTATATAAAAAGAATAAAGATAAATTTGATAAAAAATCAGAATATCAAATATTTAAAATATTTAAAGAGAAAGAAAGTCAATTTTATAAAGAAAATCTAAAATTATTATCTATAAAATTACCTAGAAACTAACTAAAAAGATAGTTGATAAAAAAAGTTTGAGATTATATAAAAAATTGCCAGCTTAAAAGGTTACTAAGTTACTTGATAAAAAAAAATTTAAAATTACCTGAAAATTAATTAAAGGGCTACCCAATAAAAAAACTTTGATAAAAAAATCTAAAATTACCTAAAAAAAATTATTTAAAGAAAAAAATCTAAATTTAAAAAATTTGGAAAAAAATCATTAAATAAAAAATTATATAGAAGTTAAGCCATATAAACTTGATTTTATGATTTTTATAATATAAAAATTTCATCAATAACCTGGCAACCCAGCTTTTAATTTTTTTTTTCAAAAATTTTATATGCGAAATTTTTTATCAATTTTTAAAAAATTCTTACCTGAAATAGTAGTATAAAAAAATTTTTTTTTAAAACTTAACAAAACTGATCTGGTTAGGCTATGAAAACCATTTTTACCACTTTATATCACCTTACTGTATTATAAAAAAAAAGTATTACTAATTTTAATCAGAAGATAATTTCCTTTCCTTAAAAATTAAAAAAAATACTTTTTTATAAAATATATAAATAAATATAATTGAATATTAATTGCAGCAATTCTTGATTTTAAAAAAAATTTTTATCATAATTAATACAATTTAACTATAAAAATCAAAATTATGTAATTTTCTTAAAAATCATCTGAAAAACTACATTTTCTTAACTTAATAAAACCTTTTTTTCTTATAAATTTACATATAATTTATTATTAAATTACTATTCAAATCAATATTTTAGTTTAAAAATTGAAATAAAAAGAGATAAGAGAAAAATCTTTTTGGTAAGTTTAGTAATTTTTATAAAAAAAAAATAAAAAAAAAAATATTATTTTAGTAATAATAAAACTATAAAACTTGGCAAAAATTTACACAGAATATTATATTTTCAGTTATTTATAAATTATCAACTTATTTAAGGATTTTTTTTTAAAATAAATTATATAAATAAAAAATTATAAATTAATTATTAAAAAGTTTTTAACAAATTACAACCATAATTTCATTAACAAATATTTCAATGTATTTGGACAAATAATAACCTGTTTAATAAATTTTAAATAAATAAATATGAATATAAAATCCATTAAAAGATAGGCTGCAAGAAGTGTAAAGCAACCTACCTAATTTATAAGTAAGTTTAAAAATTAGAAAATAAATTATATATTAAATACTCACAAATTGGTATAGAGTTAAAAGTTTTACAAATTAAAAATTATTTTTGTCATATAATTCTCCAATAATCAATATTATAAAAATTACTTATGACTTAAGCCTACTTAATTATATATAAAATGACACTTCAAATAAACAGAACTTATGATATATAAGAATATTCTATCATGTCTATTTTAATCTTCAATTAAAAGATTTTTGTTATGTTAAATGACTTATAAAAATTTGGCATTAGTAAGCTATTTATCAATACTAGAGATATGATTTTACCACCATTTGACTTATTTTATTAAGACAAATCTAATAAATCCTAATTCATATTTGTATAACTATTAAATGATGTATAAATTCATGTATTAATATTTTAATTTTTAACACTCAAAAATTTTAAAAAATGCAAAACTTAGTATTATTTGCCATTTAGTAATCATATACAGATGAATTAACATTTATTAGATTCATTTTACTGAGACATATCAATAGATAACTTGCTAATGACAATTCTTTATAAATTATTTAACATAAATTAATTTGCAATTTATCAATACTAAAGATATTATAATCTTACTATTATTTGATGTATTTAATTAAGAAAAATTTAATGATATATAGCTTGACTTTATACAATTACTTGGTAGTAGCAGTTATTTGATTTTTCATATTTTTTATAAAAACTAAATTAAATTAAACCAAATTACTAATTTTTTAGTTCTATATCTGAACTAAACTGAATGAATTTTAAGCCAGTTTCAAATTGGTTCCCAGTTGTTTAGAGCTTTACCAAATATGTTATTTGTTATCTACAAAGTTTTTTAAATAATAAAAATTACCTTACTACTATTAACCTTAAACTACAATTATATTGACTTCTCTTTAAACTCATTTTTCATTTAATTCTTTATTTTTTTTACATTTAAATATTATTTGGTTTTTATCTTTCTGACTTTTAAGATATGATTTACATTTAACTATATCATTTCAAACCATTTTTTCAATGAATTTGTTCAGTCAAATTGAAAACTTAAGAAAAAATATAATCTTTTTGTTTTTGCTCAAATAATACAGTCAGAACTCAATATAGCAAACACTTCATTTGAGCTATTTTGGATCGTTATATTGAATATTTGATAAATCAAATATTTTTATTATACCAATTGATATATTAAAAAGTATAAAAACTATATATCTAAAAAAGTATATCAATATAAAACATTTTATTACTTTAAAATGTACTTATAATACCAATAGTTTAATATAATGTTATCATACAGAAACTTATAAATAGACGTTGAATAATGCTAGCTGAAACTAAGTTAATTCTGACCAGAATTAGTATAGTATCAATTTATTTGAATAAATAAATATGAGTAGTTTTATGATTAAATTTATTATATGTAATATCATGAAATTTATAATAAAGTCAGTATATAACAATATAATTGATTATAGATGATTTTAGTTTAAGAAAAAAGTTTATTATAGATCAAAATCAGTTTATTTCAAATTATTATATTAAGTTATGACTGTATTACTTTGCAGTACCTTTCTTCTTTTTTAGTCTAATTTTTAGTTCCTTAGTCAAGTAACTAATGGGTTGTATTTCAATTTAGTTTAAATTTTTAATTTCTTCAATTATTCTTTTTCTTTTATCCTTTTTTGTTCTATTGCAATATAAAATTAATTTTAATTTCTTTTTAATTATTAAATAAAAAACCTTTTTTTGTTTTTCACATACAATAAGCTATTTCTTTTAATTACACTACCCGTTTTGTACTTGTTGACCATTTATGTGTTATTTATTTCTTTAAACATAATTCTATCATAACATATTAGATTTTTTTTTAACTTTTGTTAATATTTCTTTATTTTTTTTATGTTCTAGCTGCCAGTTAAATATTTGACTTTCACTACCTTTATAAATTGCTATCCTGTTAAATATTATTTTGCTTTAATTTCTATCTTTTTGACTATTTATTATTTTACTAAATCTTATATAAAAATTGAAATTTTCCATTTTTCTATACAATTGTCTATTTTTTTAGACTACACAAAGTTTTTAATTTATCACCATTTTTTGCATCTCCTATTATTCCTTCAGTAATAATATTTGACAAATAAATGTTTGCTATATCTTTTTACTTTCTTCTTCTATTAAAACTTTATATATATGTGATTCCTTTTTTCCTGCTGTTGCTACCTATTCTTCTTTATTTATGATGTATGCTTGGATTGCTTTTGATGATAATGGATATATTCTAGAATTTGTTTCAAGCTATATATTTTATTTAAAAATAGCTATCTTACTTTTAGGATTATCTACACTTACTTTTAACTCAAAAGTTACAATAGCCACAGATTGTATCCAACTAATAATTACCTTTTGAAATTGTTTTATAAATACACTATTTTCTTCTTATTTGCTGAAAAAATATTACTATTTTTTATAGCTTTTGATATATTTGATTATACTGTATTTGACAATAACCTTGTTATCACTTTAATGAAAGTATTCGCATATTCCTAAAATTCTTTTAACAATTAAATGGATAAACTTGCCAAGTTTATTCACTTTTTGGTATAATCTTCTTATACTCTATTCATATCTGCCGATCTGTAGAATTAGCCAAAATTAAGATTTTTAAAAAAATTTATTCATTTAACAAGAATTGTGTTTCACAAACCTAAATTAAATTTGTGTTACATGTTCAGATGATCCAAATTTATCAGAAAATAAAAAAAAATTTTTAAATTATATTCAAAAACAATGATAATTACTGCTTCTTTCTTCAATCACTTTTCAATCACTTTTCAATCACTTTTTCATTAAAGAACTAAGTTAAATAAGTTTGTAAATATATAAAGTGGTTATTTTTAAACAGTAAGTAAAAGAAAAAATAAATAAATATTTTTTATTTATAAGAAAAATT
>QZLH01000084.1:177020-188548 GCA_003833135.1 Oehlia diaphana | reverse complement strand
AATATAGTTTTTATTAATATAATAATTACCGAAAATAATCGTCCGGATCATGTGCGCAGATTATGTGTAACCTGGCAACAAATCCGGCTACCATTTTTTACATGGTGATGCTAGGGTCGTTTTGACATCACTGACAAAAATTGATTGCTTCAATATTATTAATTTAACTATTTCATTTTTTAAAAATTGATTACAATAATTTTATGGAATTATTATGTGTATTTAAACGGTTTTCTATAAATCTTTCTTCTCCTAATAATTGTTTTGTTAAAGAAATAGGCTAAAACCATTCCTCCTTACCAAGATTCTTATCCAAAAATGTTCAAAGAAACCCGAAGTTTATGTCTATCTAAAAAAAAACGAAAAAAGTAAGGGAAAGGGAAGTATGAGAGAGGGAGATAAGGGGAAAACGAAAAGAGAAGAAGGGGAATTACGAAAGAGAAGGAAAGGGAAAACGAGAAAGGGAAAATGAGAAAGGGAAGTTCACCGAAAACAAAAAAGTATAAATTGTTAATATTAAATCATGTGATACACGTGATACTTAATATCTTACCCAGCACTTTTCTTCCCCACATGATCATAGTAAAATTATTTGTCCGCGGTGTCACTCCCTCTGCGTTTCCCTTTTTCATAAGTATTCTGGGGACTTGGATTTTTTTCGAGGCGTAAAAAATTATTTTCACGTCCTTATTCATCACATGGTTAATTTCTTAATTCCGTAATGCCGGCCAAAAAGTCACGTGGGGCAGAAAGTGAGGGTAAATGACAATTAATCTTCGTCCGTTATACTAGTTTTAAAACCGAGTTTGACCAATCTGTTCTTAGTTAGGTTTAGTTGAAACTTTTTTTATTTTCATTTCAATTTATAAATTTTACAATATTTATTTCTATACCAATTTTCACCATAACTCTAAAATTTTTCTTAATTTATATTCAAAGTTTATAATTGGCATATGAATATTTTTTTCAAGTTACTTTAACTTCATTTCCTAATAATTCTAATAGCAATTAAAGTTCTAGTCCAAAAATTTTGATTGTATTTTTGGATCGCAATTTTCAAAATTGTGTTCAATTTCATTAATTAATTAAATCCTTCCAATGAATTGTACCATTTGATTCATGATTATTTCAACCAATTGGATGATAAAAAGGAACTTACGCTAAAAGAAAGAAATTTCCAAGTCAAATTAAGATAACAAAAAGTAATTTTTATAAAATTTTATTTACGTCATGGAGATTCAATTGAATTATAAATTATAAGTAAAAAAAAAATAAATTCTGTACATATATTCGTTATCATACATATTTGCCTTGTAGTATTTGTATATAAAGGTTTAATCGATCCGTAATAAATATTTATTATTTAGGCTTTTCTTTAAAAATAAAATTTCTTTTATTTAATTGCTTCAACATGTTCCCTTAGTGAAAAGTGACCCCTTTTTCCAATCTTACAACAAAAATTTATCTATGCGCTGCGCTGCTGCGGCTATACTTAATTCTGTCCTGGTCGACACATCTTAGTCGACCGTTAGTGCATGATTTCATCTTTGTAATTATTGTTCAGAATTTCCCTGATTTCGATTCTTTGACATCATCTGACTCCACTTTGCCAACATTGATTCAGACGTAATTGTTCAAATCTAATATGATAGTAACATATTCCGTGTTGTGAACTTTTGAAATGATTGAAGATCTTTCTATGAATCGTTAAACAAACGCGAATTCGTTAAAGTAATAGGTATTGTTCATTCAATTTTTAATTAAATATTCGACATATAATTAATATTCCAAAGATATTTAAAAATTCGTATGGTATTACACCAGGACATTAAATTCGTTATAAAGTTCACTGACTTTATAAACTCTCTTATACAAAATAAATTTATTATTAAATGAAATTCAAAGTGCATAGTAAATTCTCGAAAATGAAAATTTATTCTTATAATAAAATATTTTCAGTTTAAAGAAGAAGGATTATACTAACTTAATTAAAAAAAAGGTAGATAAAACATTTGTATTTATCAATCATAATTATTAACTTTAATATTACTTTTTCATAAATGATGTCTTAATTAGAAGAAAGGTTGAATTTCAAAATTGTGAAAATTATCACATTACTCATATCCTTTTAAGACTATCCGATTCTTACGCAAATATTTAATTAAATAATATTGATATTAAATAGTATAGAATTTAAATATAAGAAAAATCAATTTCTTGGTTTAATTTCAACTAATAATTCTTTACAAGCAGTTACAACACCGTCACTCGTAGTTTTAATAGGAGCATCCATATCTACTAAATCAATTTCATATTTTCTAAACAATAAAGCCATCAAACAAACTAATTCAATCATTGCCAACTTTCTTCCTGGACATAATCTTAATCCTCCACCAAACATAATAAAAGAATTCTTCTTTGGCTCAAAATTTTCAACCATCCATCTATCAGGGTTAAATTTATTAGGTTCTTCCCAATAATCATCATTATTATGAATAGCTTTAATATTAATTAGAAACAATGTGCCAGCTGGCCATTGATATTCCGCTACTTCTTCAGGTTTATCAATACACCTTGTAAGCATGTGTTTAATTGGGAAAATGCGAGCTGCTTCTTTCACAATTGCTTCACAGTAACTTAAACTATAAAAATCATCTTTAGTAATCGATCGCGTTTTATCACCTTGGAATATACTATCAATTTCTTCTAACATTTTTTTTTTCACACCTGGATTATGTGCAATATAATAAATAATGAATGTAAGCATATTCGCACTCTATATATGAAATAAAAAAAAACGAAATGATTAATATAATTTCAAGTTAAAACATATTGCATTTCGATGATTAAAATTGTAAAATAAACCTAAAACATGAATTTCTCCAAAAAAAAAAATATATATACTTACTTTATAAGTTCCACTAAGAATTCCATCAAATAAATTAACGCGAATTTCATAATCAGTCATAGGTCTATCGATTTCACCAGTTTCGATATAATTATTATCACGAAGTGTATTTTTGATAATCATCGATGTCAACATATCATGCGGTAAAGGTTCGTCCAATGGTATATCTTCAATTTCTTTTCTACGTCTTTTAATCATTGCATTCAACTTTTGATCAATAAAATCCTTATTTCGAAGTAAATCATTTGCTTTATTTTTAAAATATGGAACGTAATTCCTTAACAAAGGTGAAATTATGAAAAATATTAAATATCCTAAAAGAAGATTATTAAGTGCTTGAACAAATTTAACAGAATCATTGATTATTGCTGATGGAAAATGAGATTTTTCATCACTAAAAGTATCAAAATAAGCTGCCATTGTATAAGATTTTGCACCAGTTAACAAACTAATAATCATATCATTTGTGTAATGGTTAAACCACTTTGAAAAATCCAATTTATTTTTATTTTCATTAATAAATTCTTCTTTAAGAAACAACTTATCCCAATAATTTTCTAATTCATTGAAAAGCTTGTTAATACAATCAATAGCTTCATTAGTAAATTTCGGTGACAAAATAGTTTGATTAAAAAAATGACGATTAAACATCCACGTTTTAAAATTATCATTTAATGTTAATCCCCATTCTAATCCTTCATGATTTGGAAATTTCAATCCATGCGTACTTTCAGATAAAAGATCTTCAAGGTATTCTCTTCGACATAAAACTATAGTTCTTACACTTCCACGTATACTTCCATAAAGCTCAAATATGTCACCATATTTCTCGTAACAATTACTATAAAACTTTTGGAAATCTTTATTAAACCAAGGAAAATAACCAATGAATGCGAATGAGAATGGGTATGGGAAAGGACCAGGTATAGGATTGACACGAGTAAAATATTTGTAATAATAATGTGCTATATAGACCATTAAAATTGTATTCGACAAGAAGATATAATCATTAATTTCAAAATTCCCGAGCAGTTTAAAAAACATCTTATTTCCTTATGTTGTATAATAGCTTCTTCAGTTCTAAATTTTTTCAGGTATATATGCAAAATATATGTAAAAAATATATATTTGTTGTATTTACTAGACTATTCCAACTTAATATCCAGATTTTTGGAGGGGGGGAATAATTATATAATTTTTTTAAGGGGCTGTGTTACGTTAAACAAACAATTATAATCCGCATACATTAACATCACGTTATTATAAATTTGATTCAAGATGTGCTGATCGTCAAATTATTAGGTATGACTTTCACATGGCTCATACTTTACCATCTCATTAAACTGCGTTGGTACAATATTGTTTTCCCGAATACCAATTTCTCTGAATATATCATTTCCTGAAGATACATTTCCCAAATTGAGTCATTCCTGAAACTCCATTTTTCCTAATATTAATAATATCCCAAATGGGCATTTTACTGGATTTAATGATGTATAAGAATTTCTTTTTTTAGAATAGATTTTTTATTTATATTTAATAAATCACAATGACAAAATAACATTGATTATACAAAAGTTTAAATAAATATAAAAAGAAATATATCTAAATAAAATGATTTATACAATTTGTACGTAAATTTTACGATCATCCGATCCACTACGCAAGTAATTATTACGTACAGTAAGTACATAATTTGACAATAAAATTCTTAACGTAATAATTCCTTGTTATCATTTCCATATAAATCCATGTATTATGAAAAATGAATAGTCTAGATATTGGAAATTGAAATTCGGGAATTGAACTTAAGGAAGTTTGGTTGTATTCGGGAAATTGGAATTTCAGGAAATGATCCAAGTTCGGGAAATGAGTATTCAGAAAAATCGACTTCGAGAAATGGTATATTGGCATTCGAGAAAAGGTAACCTAATAAATTATGAAGCTGTATGAAATAATTAATCTACTTATTACCAGGAAAGTAAATCATTTAAAAATAGTAATTGAAGGAAATGTACATAAAGGCTGACATAAATGTCCTTTATAATAGTATTGATACGTGAGTATGTCTTATTAAGATCGTCAGGGGCCAATGATATTCTGAAGCTTTGACTGTATCATATCCAATTTGTCAATTAATATGTTTGGCTATATTTGTTTTTTTATGTCATACATTTTCAATTTTGCGAAACTAGCCAGAAATAAACTTAAACAATAATTATTTGTTAGAGTTTTTTGTTTAAATTAATCAACAAAACTTAGTCCCGTAAAATATCTCCTATGGATGGCATGCCGAACTTGATAGACCGTTCAGTAAAAAGGGTAGCGTAACTTTTACATGATCTTGAATGAAATGCACAGTGATACAATTATTAAATGGGAGGGTAACATATCAGTCACTCCTATGGGATGATCGATATTTCTACCCCAAGTGGCAAAAAAAATAATGTATGAAATATTTAAGAGAATATGATAATATGACAAATTGTTACTAAATACAACTATAGTAGTAATAACTGTAGGATTTATGCTTTAAAGTAAGTATGATGGCATTCAGAGAAAAATGGTGATATCCCGAATCTAACGATTTTGGCTAATTTAATTAATGGAAGATTATATAAATAGTATTCAGAATCAAGTAAATCCGTATAAATTCCCTGTAAATCTCGTATCCAAATCATCTTTTTAGTGTTGCGGAATTGTGCATTTTCCCGTATCCTTTCAACGTACTATTATATTAAGTACTGTAAGATAATTAATTAAGATTTCGTATATTATTCTTTTATTTCTTTTTTGATATATTATGATGTTAAGAGAATATTAGACAAATAAAAATATATAAATGGAATAAACGTTCTATAGATATAAATTCATGTATAATGTAATACTTTATTTATTAACATGAGTGTAAAAATACTTGAAAGAAATAATTGTATTAATATTATTAAACAAATTCTTTGGGTAAATAATAAACTAACCTTAAATAAATCAGTTTTTTTTTTTTTACAGATCATTAAATTATTTTGCATACGTATCAAACGATTCATAAACATTAAATTAAAAAGTTTGGTTTATCTATTATCCGGTAAAACCATTATTATTGTCATTTTTTTTCATTTCATTCCATTTCCATTTTTTTTTTTTTAGAAAATGTTTTTATTCATGAATTTGGTAAAAGTGATATTAAAAAACTCCTGCAAAAAGCAACGTCAATTGGTATTGACATCATTTAAATTTTAAACTCATTAATTATATAATCTTTTAATAACTTTAATTTTTTTTATATGATAGGGTACTTTTACTTATGGCTCAGCCATTGAATCAAAGCAATGATTTAGGATGTACCATTTGGGATATTGCTGTTTGTATTTAAAATTTTTGATAATTTAGCTTAAAATAACGTCAATGATATATTAAATTTTTTTAATTTTAAAATATAAAAGATATTTAAGGAGATGGAACAAATGAAATCCTCCTTTCAAAAGTTCGTAATGAAGTGTTTCTTTCATTTTCAAAATTTGGCATTGATAATAGTGAATTTAAAGGTATATCGGGTACACTATAATACGTTCTTAAAGCTTGCAAAATCTTGTAGACTCATTAAAGGCACTTTCGGAAATCTAGCTGAACTTGTTGAAGAAGGAAAATCAAATATATTAGTCTTTCTGAATGTTCCTGAGAAACTCTTCGACGTGCTTATAAAAGTTCATCCTATTGTCGAAGTTCAAGTAAGTACATCAATTTTTATTTATAATTCCGAAATTATTTTAACGTTCAAAATGACTAATACGATCCGTATTAAAATTATTTTTTAAGATAGAATATAGTTCTTGGATTCTTGACATTGAAACAAATGGAATTATGGAAGCTTATCATGAAATAGATGTCACAATAGTAGTTTATAGTCCATTTGGACGCAGATTTCTAACCGTATTATCATTTTGAAAATGTAGTAGCAATTTTACAAATATGTATGCATATGTATATTTTTTTCTTTTTAGGAAAATTTAAGTCTATCGATGATAAAATTTATTCCATATTTTCAAGGTGAAAAATTTCAATAAAACTTTGGAAAATTGGACATAAATTTAATGAATTGGTGGGAAAAAAAGGCGTAACTTCAGGTCAATTTAGTTTATCTTGGATTCTAGCTCAATTAAATATTAACCTTAAAAATTCATTACATTACATTTTAGTATCATACCATTTTTATTTTATATGCTTTTTACATGAAAATAATATGATTGTTATTCTTGGCATAAGAAAAATTAAACATTTGGAAGAAAATGTTGAAGCAGTATAAGTTAATTTTAGTTCTGAAGAATTATCTGAAATTAGGAAAATTATTAATTCTATTGACATTGTTGATAATGACATTTATATGAAGGTAGGAAATAATAATTATTTGTATATATATTTGCCTTTTATATTTTATTTATAACGAATTAATATTTTCCTTATACAAAGAAACAAATATAATACGACTTTGGATTTGTAGTCCTCAATTATAACTTATTTTAATGAAATTATTTTATTTATTGAATATAATAAATTAAATAAAATTCAATAAATTCAAAAATGCTATGTGAAGATTTTTCATGTTGTGAAAATTTGTTATGAATATTATAAAATCTGTCTCAATTTTGTATAAACTTAAAAAAGTAATTATTTGGAATATAAATCAAAATAAAATCCTTTCTTGTATACGATTAAGGGTTCCTAATTTTGGTCAGCGTTATTCAGAATTAAGTAGAAATTTGTTAACTCTGATTAGTACCCGTCTAACCAAATAGTAGGACTCGTCTCATGAGTAATGGTGAAAACGGGTCCAACCTAAAATATTATAAGACTTTATGCGCTAATTTGTAAATTATGCTTGATATTTATTAATTTATAAGCAATTTATATTTTTTTATCATAAAAAAAAAATAAGTAAAATTGATCTTTAGATGCTTTTTCGATATTTATAGCAAAATATCCATATAAGAAGTCGCAAGAAGATATAGACATCGAAAAGGTAAGTAATGAATATTCCAGTATTGTTAACTCAAATATTGATCATACATGTGATTCTTACAATCCTTGTATTTCAGTTTTTAATCTAATATTTTTATTTATCGAACGTTAATGTTTTCAAACAACTCTGAAAAATTTCGGTAATGAAAGAAGAAGAATAAATAATATGATGAATTAAATTGAATCCTATATTCATTACTAAAAAAATAGCCATTAGAATATATTGTAAGTTATTAATAATGCATCAATGAATACCAACCTCAGTTATTATTTGATCGCGCTTTCATTATCAGCCAATTTCTTACGTAAATTACGCAAATAGTGGGTATAATTTATCGTGGTCTAAATTCTTAGAAAGTTCTATTAAATGGTTTCTCTTGCATTAAAAGTGAATTGAAAGTGATAAACAGAAAATTAGAGTTCAAAATAAGGATAACTTTATAGAGTCGTTCACCAAATAGAGACAATAATCAATAATAATGTCATAATATATATTGACTTGTAATATGTACAGTATGTTATTGTGCATGTTACTCTTAAATATTTAGTGGTTTTAGTTTCCAACCATAAATAAACTTTTTTACTACAATAAAAAAATTAATTTACGGAAGAGATAATCTCTTTGAATTATTTTTTTAAAAGATACATAGAAAATTATCTAAAATATGGTTGACTTTATAATTTTTGTAAGCTCATTATTCCACGAAAAAGGCAATAGAAAAATATGTTATTGTTTTATATTATCGAAATATTATGTAAATAAAATTTTATCATCAAAATTGAATTTTTATTTCCACCCTTTCATTGAACCTCAAATTTGGCTCATTAAAAATCAATAGCTAATAAAAAACATATATTCCTAAGTAATAACTAAAATAAAATATTATTAATTAATTTAAATAATTGAAAAAAGAAAATAAGTAATCCATTATTAAATATTTATTATTATTTTTTTTTATTATCATTGAAACTTATTGATAATTTAGAACTAATACGGTAATTGAAATTTTATTTACTACTGTATGAATTTAAAGGTGTTTTGATTTTTGAATTCTATTATTTGATAAAACACTTTTTTTTTTCAAAAAACATCTAAAATTAAAATTTGCAAAAAATATTTCTAGTCTACAAAAGTTTAACCTTTTATCGTTATTTGTGCCTTCGTAGTATTTATATCATATATCGATATGTACAAATAATATAATAATAATAAAGATCCAGGTTACTGGTAATGATAAATTTTATTTTGTTTATGATCAGATGATCATTATTTTGTTACGCAGCAATGTAGCACATGACATGTAGATCAGTGGACAATATTAAAATCTTGGTAGTTACACCACTTATCGTCTATGGAAACTTAATTTTTCTTTTGCACTATTATTAGAAAAAAATTTTTTTTTTTACAAAAATGTCTAAATTAATCCGAAGAGAATTAATAGAAGCGGTACTTATGAGAGCACTTTTGTCAATTGATTATAATATTTACGTTAACTTTCATGAACAATACGAACTTATTGAACAATTCATTCTTGCTGACGAATCTCTTACAGAAGAAGAAAAAACTGAAGCAATAAAAAAAATAATAAAAATTATGACCGAGATAAAATTATTTATAATTCAGGGACAAGAAGAATATGTGAAAATTGTAACCAAAAATGTTTAGCTACATTATATTGTGAATATTGTGTTCGAAATTATTTAAAATATAATTTTTCAAATTGGACTTCTGGAAATAATGTTAATGATAATTTAATAAAAAATTGTCAAATGGAAACACTCATGCCAAATACAATTATTGAATGGATTCCATATAATAATTTAGAAAATATTAAATATCTGACAAAAGGTGGATTCTCAGAGATTTATACAGCAGAATGGATTGATGGTTCATATTATGAATGGGATTCTAAAGTGCAACAATTAGTAAGATTTGGAACTCATAATGTAATACTTAAAGAATTAAAAAATATTGAAAATGCAAGTCAAAGTTGGTTTGAAGAGGTTTGTAACTTAAAATATTAAAGAACTTAATAAATTTAATATTTAATTATTGATAAAATTTATTATTTTTTAAAGGCTAAATCACATTTAACTTTAAGCAACAAACTTTCAGAGATTGTTATATGTTATGGTATAACACAAAATCCATCAAATGGAAATTATATACTTGTAATGAATAAGTATGACATGAATTTAAGAGAATATTTACAACAAAATCATAATCAACTTACATGGAATGAGAGAATTAGGATTACTTTTGAAATAATTGAAGATCTTTATTCTATTCATAGAGAGAATTCTATTCATAGAGATTTGCATTCTGGAAATATATTATATTCACAGTTTAATGATATTTGGAAGATTAGTGATCTTGGATTTTGTGGTCCTGCAGATAAGCCATCAACAAGTATATATGGAAATCTTCCTTACATAGCTCCTGAAGTTATTATTGGAAGAGGATATACTTTTAAATCTGATATTTATAGTATTGCAATGCTTATGTGGGAAATTTCATTTGGACAACCACCATTTATGAATTATGAACATGATTGTATTCTTGCATTTAATATTATTGATGGTATAAGACCAAAAATTATATCAGAAATTCCTTCAAAATATAAAAGTTTAATGGAACAATGCTGGGATGCTAATCCATTAAAAAGACCTGGTATTGATACACTTTGGGAAAAAATCGGAGAAATTAAAACATATTATCAAAATAATCCAAATGAATTACCTCAATTAATAGCAAAAATAGATAAAGAAAAAATTAACATGAATAGTAAATCATTTACAAGTAAAATTTATAAATTTGAAAACCTACCTGAACCAAAAAATGCAACAGAAGGTATAATTATTTCATATATTATTAATTTAATCTTTTTTTAATATTTAGTATTATTAATAATATCTTCTTTTTATAATAATAATAGAAGAACAAAAAGGTAATATAAAGATAATAATGTTTTAGTATAAGTTCCTTATTATTTAATAAATAGACCTCTTTTTTTTTTAAATAGCATTTTATATCAGTAGATCAAATGATTTTACTATTTCTAGTAATGGTAAGTATTTATTAAAATTATATTGAATTTTATTCAATAAAATATTAAATAAATGATTCATATTATTATAGCTAGTAATCTTAGTAAATCGAGTAATCAATGTATACCAAGTAGTTCCAATGGTAATTTATTCTTATTAGTGTTTTATAATAAATAAAAAGGGAGTAGGAGAATTTAGCCATGAGATTCGACATTCTGAAATTACTCTAACTTGACATAAATGCATATCATTGGAATTTTTTAAGTTTCCTTTATACCCATCTCCAGAGCAATACATCGTCCAATACCAGCATGCTCAATCCTTTTTTAGTCCAAGTTGAATATTTTGAAATAATTCTTGTCCCTTTGAAGTTAAAATTACTATATCGTCAATTCTATTTGTTGATTTTACAGCTCCTTGTTTAGTTTCCCACTCTAAAAAATCAACAGCATTTGGAGCACGTTCAATTTCTATAAATTCTTCTTTTGCAAGCTGTGGAGTTCTTTGTCGACTTTGATGTTTTAAGCGGCAAACTTTAAGCATAGGTATATTATTA
>QZLH01000084.1:154517-165148 GCA_003833135.1 Oehlia diaphana | reverse complement strand
AAAATTTTATTATTCAGTAATATTTTACACACAATTCAATTTATTTATATCAAAGAATTTTTTTAATTATAAAAGTTATATTTGGGGGACGAAGTCCCCCAGCAAATCGCATATTCTAGTTCATATACAGTAAATTTCTCTTAATAATAAATTTTCACAAAAATGGCGCAGTACAGTATAATTATTAAAATGTCTTTAAAACGTGTATATTATAAATGACGCAATGACACATTTGAGTCTATTGCTGATATTATGAAAACAGACTTAGTATTTTTAATCCAAAAATTATCATTGACTGATGTAAATTATAAAGTAAGAGATTTTAATTATTTTAATATTAACAATTATATAATTTTGATATCTTTTAAAATTTCTATAAAATGATAATAAAATCACATCAAGTTTTAAGCTCAATAGTTTTATTACATTAAACTTAAAATAATAATTTATGTAATCTATCAAGTAGATTTATTGTTGATTTTAACCAGGATGGAATCAAGAATCAAAGTTGACATATTCATTAATAAATGTGGTTTATAGTATTATGAAAAAATTTCTATGAGAATTATCTTCACGTATATTTAGAAATAATAACGTACATGATATACTGTATTTGTAACTTTGTAAAAAAAATTTGCATAAAATTATTATGGAAAAGAAGTATTTTACTCCCTTATTGTATGAATGAAAGTTTAATAGGCGCATCTAACAAATTTTAGTATTTTTTTTTTTACAAAATAATATTATCTATAAAATAATCTCTAATATTTTTAAAATTTTATAGAATTTATTTTCTACAGTATTACAGCTTGATTTTGGAAAATCACTGAATTAAAATCAATTTATTTATAAAAGCTAAGATTATAATTATTATTGTTTCAGACCACTTTTTTTTCCAAAATATATTAACCTACCATCCGTAAAGCTGGCTGTGGATACAACGCATAAAATTTGGCATATTCCTAAGCTTAAGCTATAATGTTATAAAAATGCCGGAAAAGTCTAAGCAACTAGTCAAAAGTCCTGATAATCCGAATAATATTAATTGTAGGTTGAATTGCAAGTAAGTTATTACGCTTAACTTCAGTTCCAAGTGACAGAACATCTCCAATTCTCTCACGTTTTGGTGTTGTTGATGAATCAACTACATGATAATAATAAAATTGTATCTGTGAACTAACTGTTGCAAAGGAAATAACAAGTAGTAATTCACCAAACGCAAGCATGTTCCAAGATTTAAAGTAAAAATCTAAATCTACCGCTGCAGTTGCAAATGTTGAATTAGCAGCTTTTTCCTCGCCCATTATTCTCTACAATAAACTAAGACATCTGGTCGGACTCTCTTGTCTGTAGTTGTAGTGAAATCATTCGTTTATTGTTGCGAGCCCATTCTAATCCCAATGTACTAATATATTTATCAGCAAGTTTAAGCATTTTCCGAATGACATTGTCGACCATATAACTGGTTTCCATCTCCTGGTTTTCCTTACAAATATAGAGTTTCATAGCATTCCAAACAGAAGTCATTACGTCAGAAAGAAACTCGAAACCTTCGTGATCATAAAAGTCAGGAAAATCAATGACATAATATGTGGGGGCTGGAAATTTCCTTCGTAGCGGTGTATTAAAGTATGAATTGCTATTATTACAATCGACTGGTTCATCAAAAGGACACAAGAGTTCTTGTAAATATTCGGTTGTCTTATCTTGTATAAGTCCTATTCCAATATCTTAATCGAAATGAAAAAGAATATGATTATTAGAACTAAAAATCAAATAAAACTATATTAGAAACAAACCACCGATTAACAACTTTATCTTCAAATTTTATTCTTTTATTCAGAGTGTCTAAAAAAGAAGGAAGCGCCAAAAAGGTCAATAAACAATTCACATAAGATGAAAACGTTGGGAGACAATTACCAGTGACGGGGACTATGTATTCCTAAATGTAGGTACAATACCCTTAGGAAAATAGTCGCTAAGTGGGTATGACGTTAAATTTGTTTTCAATGTCTTTTTCGGTAGAAATATTTTTAAGACTTCTATCGTCGATATTAACTTACCAAAGTTCCATACTGTTTGGATCTTCGGGATCAGGAACTGCATGTTTAACTTGGTTTTAATTATCTCCTTAAAGTTTGAAACGGTATATTCGATTACAGTCAAGCAATTAACCTATTTAAAATCAAATTTTATAATTCTATCTTGTATTGTCCGCTATTATTTTTCTAAAAAGAAATTAGATAGTGAATGTAATCTTTATCAAATAAACTTTAGAAATCAGAAACAGAAAAAATTTAATATAACAAAAAGTGATATCTTAATATATTTTTATTTATAAAATAATAAAAAAAGTGTCTTATACATTTGAATATTAATTTTATAACATATACAGTTCAAATTGAATATTTGTGACTATCATAATCTCAATCGTAGTAATAATTATAATAAACACCAAGTTCAATCAATATCCATAATAACACAATCAGAACATTTATCAGAATGAAAGGTGTTAACTTGTCCTACAATATGTAATTTTTTTATTAAACTTTAATTTTACTAGATAAAAGTAACATATAAATAATAAAAAACTTACCTGTTCGTATTTTATTATATCTAGAAGAAATAAATTCTTGTTGATTTCTGCAATTAATAGGTTCTGGTAAATTTTGAAAATTGTGAAGCTGACTTATATAAATAGCCTTAGGATGTTTTTCGTCTTTTTGTATTTTTAATAATAAATTTGTAATGTTGGTTGATTCATTAAAATTATATGATAATCTTTTTAATGAAATACTTTTGTATGTATTTAAATGATAAGATAATATACGAAATACTTCTCCAGAAGTTGGACGTTTATCTGGTTTTGCATCCCAACATTTTTTAATTAATTCTTTTAAAAAAGTTGGAGTTTCTTCTCCAATATTTGGACGCAAACCTCGACAAATATCCAGTACAAGACAATAATCATGTGGTTCATTATTGAATGGAGGAGTTACTGTAATTATTTCATTTATGATCACACCTAATGAATATACATCAGATGCTAATGTATGCGATTTTCCACGTAATACTTCAGGTGCCATATATGGCATTACTCCATAAATATTCTTATTTGTAGAATTTGATAAATTTTCATTTGCTGGCATGCAAAATCCAAAATCTCCAATATATGCAAATGTAGGATCAATAAAAATATTTCCTGGATGAAGATCTTTATGAATGAACCCATGAACATGAATATTACTAAGTGCAAGACAAATATCATATATTTTATTTAATCTTTGATCCCATGTAAATATATTAACAGTTCGTTTAAGATATTTTCGTAAATCACCATTTTCCATATATTGTAATACTAACGCATAATTGTTAGTAATAGGATCTTGAGTAATTCCAAAACATTTTATTATACACAAATAACCACTAACTTCGTTAAAAAATTTTATCTATAAATATATAATTAAATATTAATTTTGTAAATTAAAAAGTAATTTATTTTATATTAAATTCTATTTTACATACCTCATTTAGAAAATCTTCACTTATATTTTTTGAATTATTCAATACTTTTAAAGCGATTTTTGTTGATTCATTTCTTTGCCAATTATTAGAAAATTGACTCCACTTTTTAATTGGCCCATCTTTCCATATAGCTGAATATACTTTTGCAAATCCTCCTTTAGCAATGTAATTAATATTTGTAAATTTATCATATGAAATCCATTCTAATAATCCTTGCTTTCTGCCTATATTTTGATTGTCTTGTATTAACTTATCAATAATCTCATTCCTACTGGTCCACTTATCAAAATCTCTTTGAAAATGTTTAGAATTGCAGGATAAGCAACCACCTAAATCCTCATGTATTTTTAGACATTCTTTACATTTTCCAAATTCAATACGTTTTTTTTCAATAATATCAATTTCTTTATCATAACAATCACAGCAGTAAGAACGAAGTTTACGCCAACAATTATGTACTCCATTATATCTTATATTATTTATAAGATTTTCTTTTTATTTACATAATAATCTATGCTTTCAAATTGTTGTATTATTTGTTTAAATATTCCTAAATTACTATTTAATTTAAAATAAACGTTTTTGTAATCTATTAAAATAGATTGTAATTCTTTTAATTCTCTTAATTCTTTCGTTTCTTTTTTGTATACTTTAAAATAAAAATTTTTATAATCTTGTAATTTAGAGGATAATTCTCTCATTTCTTCATCAAAACACTCATAACAATAGTTATAATGAAACTTTCTATCACACTTCTCACATAAAATATAATCGAAGTTACTGTATTTTACTCGTCTATCATCTTCTTCTAAATCATAATCTGAAATTTCAATTTTTGATTCTATAAATACATTATTTTTATTAATCCAGTATTCCAAAAATTGCTTAAATTCATAAAATGAACAACAATCATCATAATTCCCTATAAAACATACTTTGCATCTATTAATTATCATTTGATTATTATAATAACAATAATTACAATTATAGTATTGCTTATCAATTTCATTATTACATTTTTCACATACAACAAGGTCATATTTTTCATATTTTGCTTTTCTTTCTTCTAAATTTAAATTATAATCGAATGTATTAAAAATTTTAAAAACTGATCCAAATTTCATATGACCTTTTTTAATAACATCAGTTTCTTTATTATAGCAACATGTACAATAATAATAGTGTTTATAAATTTCTTTATTACATTTTTCACAAAAAATGCTATCAAAATTCATGTATTTTGCTCTTCTTTCTTCTAAATTTAAATTATAATCGAATGTATTAAAAATTTCAAAATTTATTCCAAACCTTATATGACGTTTTTTAATAACATCAGTTTCTTTATCAAAACAATATGTACAATAACAATCCCACTCATAAATTTCATTACTATATTTTTCATTTTCATATTCATATTTCGTGTAAGTTGCTTTAGTAACAACAGTTAGTATTTCATTGTGGTAATCCCAAATTCTTTGCATATTTCTAATTTCTTTACTACATTCTTCACATATAATTTTATCATAATTCATGTATTTTTTTCTTCTTTCTTTTAAAACTAAGTTGTGATCTGATGTCTTAAAAATTCCAAATTTTGGCCCAAATTTCATATGTCCTTTTTTAAAAATATCAGTTTCTTCATTATAACAATATTCACAAAAATAATGCCACTTATCAATTTTATACTTACAATTTTCAAAAATTGTAAGATCTTTCTTACCACGACAATATGTACAATCACAAATACTCTCCAAACTAATAATTTCATTACTACATTCTTCACATAAAATATTATCATGATTACTGTATTTTTTTCTTCTTTCTTCTAAATCTAAGTTGTAATCTGATGTCTTAAAAATTCCAAATTTTGGTCCAAATTTCATATGCCCTTTTTTAATAACATCAGTTTCTCTATCATAACAATATTCACAATAAAAATTCAAATTATTAATTACTTTATTACATTTTTCACATAAAATACCATCATAATTCATGTTCATGTAAGCTCTTCTTTCTTCTAAATCTAAGTTGTAATCTGATGTCTTAAAAATTCCAAATTTTGGTCCAAATTTCATATGCCCTTTTTTAATAATATCAGTTTCTTTATCATAACAATATTCACAACAATAATACCACTTAACAATTTCATTATTACATTTTTCACATAGAATACCATCATAATTCATGTACTCTGCTCTTCTTTCTTCCAAATCTAAGTTGTAATCTGATGTCTTAAAAATTCCAAATTTTGGTCCAAATTTCATATGCCCTTTTTTAATAATATCAGTTTCTTCATTATAACAATATGCACAATAAAAACCCTCCTTAAAAATTTCATTATTACATTCTTCACATAAAATATAATTGAAATCCTTATATTTTACTATTCTTTCTTCTAAATTTAAATTATAATCTGATGTGTTAAAAATTCCAAAATGTGATCCGAATTTCATATGAAATTTTTTATTAATATCAGTCTCTTTGTCATAACAATAAGTGCAATAAAATCTATAATAATCTACTTCTTCATAACAATTTTCACATAAAACATAATTTGAATTCCTATATTTTGCTTTTCTTTCTTCCACGTTTAAATCATAATTTGATATCTTAAATATATTGCAAATTAAACAGCCATAAGAAGTATTTGATTTAAAACAAGATTTACATATTCCATGATTCATACGATTTCGCTCATTACAATCGGTTTCCTTATTATAACAATTATAACATATAAAACTAAACTTTTCAATTTCTTGATTACAATCTTCACATAAGACATGAGCATATTTCTTAAATTTCAACTTTCTTTCTTCTAAATTTAAATCATAATCTAATGTCTTAAAAACTCCAAATCTTGGTTCAAATATATCATATTTATTAATAAGTTGAATGTTTTTTTCAATATTCTCTTCTAACGACATGATTCCAATAAGTGTTTTCAGCCTTATCGTATTTGAACTCAATGAAATGTATCTAATTTTTTTTAATTTATAGTTCCAAATTAATTCCAACCGAATATTCGAATAAGGCCGTAATCTTATTTTTATTCACTTGTATAATTCTTAAATCAATAATTGACTATATATAAGAATGACTATTTTTTAAATATTTTTAATAATTCACAAGATTTTTCATGAAACATAAACTCCGAAAATTAACTTTATTTTAGTAATTGGAATAAACATTTCACCGACAAACGTTTCACCAAAAGGGTTTCACCAAAAGGGTTATTTCGCCGACAAACGTTTCACTGACAAACGTTTCACCAAAAGGGTTATTTCGCCGACAAACGTTTCACTGACAAACGTTTCACCAAAAGGGTTATTTCGCCGACAAACGTTTCACTGACAAACGTTTCACCGACAATCATTTTAGCGACATAAAAAATAAAATATTGAATGAGATATTTTATTATAAAAACTTTATTTAGATATTTACTTAGACCTAATAATTAAGTATTGATACTTACTTCCATCTTAGACGGGTTAGTAGGTAGAATAACATATAGTTACATCTATTGTATTTTTTTATTTTTTAATATATGTAATTTATTATAATTTCATTAAAATAATAAAAAGAAATGCGCGTTACTAACAAAAAATAATAATAATAACTTTTTAATTTTTGATCACAACAAAACATTAATACATTTATTAAAAAAAAAAATAAACTATTGTGAAAAGTACTTTTAGAATTAAGCTAAAATGATAGATTATGTGCTATTCCCCTAAGGAAATCAATAACTTTTCTATAGTAGTAATTTTTTGTAATTTAATAAATATAACAAGTAAATACGTGTTACTACAAAAAAAAAATCTCCCATTCATATAAAAATATACGTAAAAATATTTATGAAATTTTTATATTTATTTCTATATTATATGTCAGCGTTTGTCATTGCTGGTGAAGTAATTGTCAGTGAGAACGCAACCCAGTTAATTTACCAAAAAAAAAAAAAAAAATTCATAAGTAGCTAGCTGCAAACGTGCATTTGCTTTTCGTATCCGGGTCCATGATTGAGCTGTGCAGCTAGAATCGATGATTTTTTACGACACTAAAAGATGGTTCTTGTGTGATAAAGATAAAAATAGTGGTTTGTGACGAAAAGTAAAATTTTGGTAATTATGTGCAATTATATCTGAATAAAATATGTAAGTTTATGGGTACGAAATTCAAGAAATTTTGGCGATCAAATTAATCACGAAATGCCAATATCATTTGCCCTGATTGGAAGGAATATACTTGCAGATTTAAATGATTTACAGTAGCTAAAGACAATGATCATCTATAATGACAAAATTATTAATTTATTTCTCGTAATAAAAAGGATGTGGAATTAGAATAAATATGTCCATATTCGAATTAGAATTTATATTGCTAGTAGTATATATCACATAAATCTGAAATAAATTCCATAGATAAACCATTAATTTTGCAAAGTATTGAACATTTCAAACAGATAACAAATTCAAATTCTAAATGCAGATTTCATTTTGCGGCAAAAAAAAAATAATAAAGTGGAAAATTTGTAAGGTATATAATTTAAATTAGACAATTAGCTACCTGAATAATTTAATTCTGCAGTGTTTAACGTACTACAGTATTGTTATTTATATTGACAAATTGTAAGTTGTCCAGATTTGAGTTGCAGGATTTTTACAGAAACACTTGGATGTTTTTTAACTTTTTTTTTTAATTATTGTCCGGAGCGAAGCGAAGGATTATATTATTTTGAAAGTAAACCAAATAATGTCACATTACATTATACTTTATTGTCATGTGATTAACGAGATCACTAACGGATTTAAATGTCCACATGATGAACGAACGGAACATAGTAGCCCTGTTTATTTCCGGTCGGTTGCATTTTTTGGTCGGATTTTGTTGTACAAAATTATCCAATAAAATTTTTTTATTTTCGATCGCAAATTGAACTGCTTTAGATTGAAATTTAGTTCGAACTCCTTCTATTGATATATGTTTTTTCTTAAATGTCACGTTAACAAAAATTATCTAATTTTGGTTGGTTATTTTTGGCGTTCGACCAAAAAACCCCAAAAAAATTGGGCCAAAAGTTCAGAAAATGGTTGCGTTGTACAAACTGATCAGCCCAATCAAAATTAACTTAAATCTGACCGACCGACGAAAATGAACAGGGCTAGTATTAGTGATCTAGAAGTCTAAAAAGACAGCCACGAATGGAATAGGGAATAACTCAAAATATATATTACACATTATGTGCATTAATATGCATCATTGAATACAAATTTATTCATATTAATATTACCATGACAATATAAAAAGATTGATTCTTACAATATAATATTATTTAAAAAAGAATCATAATTATAGTATATATTTTCGTTAAATAAAAAAAAACGGGTCAAATATTGCTATTAATATGATTAGCTGTTAATTAGAAAAATTTCTAAAGTATCGTTCAATAATTTCAAATAATTTTTTACTATGTTTAATCTTAATTTTTTTCTTAAAATATTCCTTTTTAAGTACAGTAATAATCATCTAAACGATATCATGTAATACATTAATTTTCTATTAACCATAAATTTTTTATTTAACATGGTTTAAGTTTTTGAAATCTAAATTTTATAATGAGTCAATTTTAATATCACGATTAATTTGAGAAAACTCCTTAACTAATAGTCTAATATAACACTGTAATAACCTCCAAGGCTAGCGACTAAATCCTTAACTAAAATCGAAATTTATATACAGTATTTTTTAAAATTTAAATTTGAGTCTACATTACTATATTAATAGGCGTACCGTAGTGTTCCGAAAGGGTCGAGTCGGGTCGGATTTTGAGGTGTATTCGAACTCGACTCGAGTGTAAAAGTAACGACTCGGATTCGACTTGACCCGATTATAGTCTGACTCGGATAACCCGGGTTCGACCCGTCAAGTTGTATTTAATAAAAAAAAAATTGAATTTTTAGTTAAAAATATAGTAAAAAGATTCGAGTCGCCGAGTCAAAGTAAAGGTATAACTCGACTCGACGGGTCGGGTCGAGTTCATGCGGGTTACGGGTCATCAAATCATGCGACCCCAACCCGACCCCTAAATACGAGTCGGGTCAATAACCCGGGTTTGACCCGACCCTTTCGGAACACTAGGCGTACGTATTAAATCGTAATTTGCAAAGATATTCTTGCTTCTTCATATTTTAAAGTGTCATGGGTTTAATTATAATCTTTGATCGAGGGATTAGATCATCATCAAAACATTTATAATCATTATAACTACTGTGCATTCACTGAACATATTTCCATATTTTGGTGATTACGAAATTTAAATTATTCAAAACTTAAATATAATAAGTTATTTAATAATAAGAATCTTAAGCTGCCATTATAAAAGCACTTACTTACAAAGTGTAAAAGGATATTTCCTCTATAATTAATCATTATCTTGAAATTAACGTAACTTCATTGTCTAAAAGTAATTCTATAGTTATTCTATAGTCAATGTATTATAATAATAAATTTGAAAATACTTCAGAAATTGAATTTATTCCTTTTCAAGATATTTAGCAGATGCTAAACCATTTTTAATACTAGCGTTTAGATTAATTTTACTTTGATACGTTTTGGAAAATTATAATCACCGATTAAATATGTGAAATTCATATCCAAACAAAACAAAACATCATTGACTATAATTATTATTTTTATTCTGATTGTGCTTAAATAAAATTAAAGAACTATGGTGGCAGTCACCTATAAACCACGCTAATATTATGTAACTTTAAACTTTTATAATTCATAAACTAAGCAACATAAAAAAAATCCAAACCGATAAAATGATAGAGCAACATTAACTGCACATTTCTATCAGTTTATTTTATAAGATTTAATAATAATATTAAGCAATATTATAGATCAAAAGTTGATAATTTTAATAAGTGATAATAGTAAAAATAGAAAATTTCGGACTAGTTTGCATGAAATTTTTATGAATTCCACAAAAATTCCATGGAATATTAGCAAAAAAAATTTTTGCCGCTTACGCGGCAAAATTATATTTAAATAAAGTACTATAAAAATAAGTTACACAATATAAATAAATAGATTTTTAAATTTTC